>OY856415.1:258116253-258263753 GCA_963693085.1 Alisma plantago-aquatica | reverse complement strand
ACTCATTCATTTAGATCATTCAAACCCAAAAAAACAAGTTATATACTAATGAATTTCCCTAACCTACTAATTGGCCACGGGTGGAGTAGGGTGTGTATAGGGGAACTAACCCCTAGAACCCCATATTCAACCTTACAAGGCATACTTTGATTAGGGTTTAGGTGGAATTTAATTAGAATCTAATCAAGTCTAGGTTTCTAAATTAGAATATTTTAGGGAAATTGGGGCTTTGGGTAGTGATGTAGGGTGGAAATGAGGGTTTTACA
Source organism: Alisma plantago-aquatica (assembly GCA_963693085.1). Classification (NCBI taxonomy): domain Eukaryota; kingdom Viridiplantae; phylum Streptophyta; class Magnoliopsida; order Alismatales; family Alismataceae; genus Alisma; species Alisma plantago-aquatica. The sequence continues at coordinate 258,263,487 of OY856415.1, read as the reverse complement.
CCTCACGTCACTACCATCTAACCTTGAGAAGGCTCCAAGTCAATTACACTAAATGCACCTAAACTAGATACTTAAATCTCTTACCTAGGTTTAGGAGAATTTAGTATCATGTACTAAGATAGCTAGCTATCTAGAGATCCACTAATTGGACCTAGGAGCAACCCAAAATAGCCAAATATAAGCAATTTCCTAGAATACTAGGTGATTTCAAGCACAAAATAACAAGAAATTTATGGGAGATGAGATAAAAAGTAGAACATAATCATTAGAAAATGAAATTACAAAGTTTACATATCACTTCCCCCCAACATGGTATCAAAGTAACATTTATAGCCCCAAATAGCCCACCTAAGGGCCTAGCTACTCATGGAAATGTAAAATCAAAAATGGAGAAGAAGGAGATAGAAGTGACCATGGAACTCGAAGTAGTGGCTGAAATCCTTCTCTCCAATAGTTGCAAGTTTGAGAAATTCCCTTCTCCAAAGATGGAATGGCATAGAAATGAAATGGATGGTGGCCAAAACCCTAAAAGGAATGGTTTTAAGGTGGAAGGTGATGAAATGGAAGTGGTCGGAGTAGGTAGGAGCTAGGGAGGTGAAATAAATGCTTAAGGGAGCCAAGCTTCCACCTCCAGTTTCCACCAAGGCTTATATAGGGGTCTAGGGATAAACGGGAGCCAAAATAGGGAGATTAAGTGATAAAATAGGTGGGGTACAATGGTAACATGACCATGGTGGTCACCACAGTCGTACTGACCACCTTCCAACACGACCATTCTGTTTAAAATGACTGTTTTGGCCATTTGAATCAATTTCAAAAAGTTTGTGATGAGTATGTGATTAGGGCATGCCCAAAACGACCATTCCTTGGTAGCATTGCCGTATTGGGGCCCTTCACTGGTATTTGGGTCTTAAACTTGGTAATCCATGGAGGCTATTGCTTCCCATAGTCATTTTGCCTTCATTTTGGGCTCCTTCAAGCATGGGGAAACCCTAGATTCAACCTTCCTCTCTCCCTTACATCAGTAATGGTCAAAGTACCTATAAGAAATGCTAAAAGCCTCCATAAGTGCATTTGATATCAATATGCTTATTGAGGGAAGTAATGTGAATTCTAACATGTCTAGATGTAAATAAAGCCAAAAATGGCACAAGATGAAGCCCTAAACTAGGACTGCATCACCACCCTAAACTAAAAACATACTTGTCCTCAAGTATGCTACAACTCAATCTCTCTTTATTTTTTAAACAAACAAGAAATGACAAATGCATTGCAACAATTATATATTGACTAGATGGACTCAATGATGATTAAGCACATATATTCACATCTTTCCTCTCCTCTTTCATAAACCAATCATGATTAAAACATGGAGCATACAAAGTTTACATATAGGGCATAGAATACACAATCAATCCATATGGTTGTCATATAGATCCTGCTAGACTGTTCCATGGTGGTGAAAATAAAAAATGAATAGGATTGATGTTTCACCTTCATGCATTCAATTCCATATGCCAAACCACACTAAGTAACCTGCATGTCTACAAAAAGGGGTGAATGAGCTAGGTTTGATGTTCCTAGCTCAATGGATATGTAATAGGGACAAAGGGATTGCGATAAGATATTGGACTGCTATTACATAGTGGCACTCATCTTTTCTTTATTTAGATGATATTACATAGGAGCGCCTTTTATTTTCTTTTTGCATTTTCTTTTTCCTTTTTATTTGCCCTTGGTGAAGTCAGGGCACATGGTAGTATGAGTGAAGTGGAGGGATATAGATATGGCCACCTAAAACTTTTAAATGGTGGACAAGGCTGATATGTGCTCCTTGGCATCCTTTCATGAGGCAGAGAGGTAAGGAATGGTGAAAGAAAAGTGAGTCAAAGTGGGGTCACTAGAGTGGGTTTCAACATGAGATCTCCTGCAAGAAAATTACTCCATCAGTTTCATCAAGTAATGGCACACCACACCAATGAGCAATATTAAAACCACATTTTAATCGTGAGATTCAATAAATCCTTAGCATTTGTGTCTTGCTTAAATCACAATTAAACCAAGTGATTCAAAAGCATGAAAGAGGTGATTCACAAGTAAAAGTCAAGAACTGAGACCATTTAGCAATAGACCATGAGAATGTAGCATGAATTTTTCAAAGGTCAACATTTTCAATTCAATAAGTACAATTTGGGTCAAAACATGCTTTTAGGCAAGAAATTCTAAATTTGGGGAAAATTGGCCAAAACGGTGCCAAATTGCCTTCAATCACACCTAACCCTAAATTATGAAACATAAAGCAAGAAACAAGCAAATCATATATACAAACATGCAAAAAATACAAAATCTACATGAAATGCAATGCATGGAAAAAGAGAAAAAAATTTGAAAGTTACGCAAAAAAGCAAAGAAACAAACTACATTCATTAATGTATGCAAAGATGAAAATGAAATGTTAAGCTAGACAAGTGTAGGGATCAATCAAGTAATTCATAATTTTAGGAAAAATCTAGAATAAAGGAATAAAGAAAAAGGAGGGCTTACCGCCCTACCACCCCAAACTTTTAAACCATGTTGTCCTCAGCATGAAATAGAATCTTTGAATGATAGGGTAATGATCATGGAATTATAGTGGATAATCATCAAGATATGTGAAATCCAAGTGGCACTTGAGTGGTCATGACAAGGGAACCATAATCATTCTACAGATAATGGACTTTTTGAACGGATGGCACCACGACTGTGGTGGACAGAACAAATGTGGTGATGGATTTCATGTAGCATTTTCATTTCAATTCAGCTTTCTTCTTTTCTCATCTTGGATCTTCTTATGAGTTAGCCATTTTATGGACAATCCTTCAATCTAAGTTTCCATTCTAATATGTATCAAAAACAACAAAACTATCAAGTACTAAATGTGCATGTGTTTCTTAAAAAAAAGTGTAAAAATAACTAAAAAGTATAAAAAATGGAAGGTTGGGCAAAAAATTCCCCAAACCTAAGTGGGTTGCATCCCGCTAGGTTTCATGACTTCACTTGGGCTTCTTGTAGTCCATTCAATTAATCAACCACTTTGCATTCTTGTGTGTCCACTCTTGAAGTATATACCTCTCTCATTTGCATTCAAAAAATATTGCTTCTCCCTTTGACCATAAAATTCATCATGAGTTGTTCCATCCCAGTCTCTATCCTTAAAGTTATCATATGGACTCTTCAAGCAACAATTCTTATTGTCCTAATCTCAGTCTCATTGGGTTGGGACCTTGAACATATTGATCTTTATCTTCATGTCCATGAAATACACCATCATTGTGCCACTTTGTGCATGAATTTCAGCATCGGCTATAGATAGGAAATATCTTCCAAGATGATGGGAATCTTCCATCCACTGGATCCATATCAAGAATAATGAAATCAGCCAGGAACACTGCTCCTCTTTATTTGCCTATCATCACTAAGACATCATCCACTCTTCCTCTAGGAACTTTGATAAACCGATCTGCCAATTAGAGAGTGCAATTTTTCGGTTTCAACTTGCCAAAACCCATCTCAACTTAGACACTATACAGCATCAAATTCACACTAGATCCCAAGTCAAGTAGGTATTGGTCAATGCAATGTCCTCCTATGTATCTAGGTATGAGTGGAGCTCCAGGTTTTTTCCTCTTCATAGGAAGTAAGTGTTGTATGATACAGCTCACTTATTCTATCAACTTGATTTTTCAAGCCATTATCCCCATGGATTTTCCCTTGAAAGTGTGGATATCCTTGATAAACTTGGCATAAGATGGGATCTTCTTGATAGCATGCAATAAAGGGATATTCACCTTGTCTTGCCTAAACCTTTCTAGAATGTCAAGATTGTGCTTTTTCCTAATTTTTTTATGATGGAGGCTCATCTAATGCCTTGGGGAAAGGAGGCTAACTTTCTCTTATTTTACTTGGATCAACATGCCCATCTTGTGGCATGACATGAGGAATCCTTGGAATCTCAGGTGGAACACAATGGACTATAGAACCTACAAATAGAGTATAATGTGGAACATATGATATCGCATTCTCTACATGAGGTGTGGCAGGATATCTCCAGTTGTTTCAATCACAGTATCACCACTAGATTTCCAATCTTTCTTTGATCAACATGTCCTTGGCTCACATGATCACTTCACATCTGAATTGTTGTTTGCTCAATTACTTCCCCCTCCTTAGAATTGTCACGTCACTAACTTGTTCATGGTGGATAGAGGGAGCATGTTGTTGTTGTGGCAAAGGTGGAGGTGGTCCTTGGTATTGGAATGCAGGTGAAGGAGAATATTGAGGGTGGTAGGTGTATTAATAGGATGGTTGTGGTAATGGAGGTGATGAAGGAGTGTAAGGTCTGGTAGATCCTTGAAAGTGATATATGGGATGCACTTGCATTGGATATGAACTATAGCAGACTTGAAAGGCACCCTTTGTCCACTTGTATGATTGGAGTTCATCATTAACTGAGAAAGGGGTTTCCCTTCTATTTCGAGAGCAAGTGTAGAAGAGAGTTGCTCCACTTCTTCTTGAACATCATCAAAAAATTTAAACTTGGAGAGAACTTCATCCTGAAACCTTGATCTATATCTTGGAATTTATTGTTTCGAGTTTCTATTAGCATGAAATGTCTTCACTTCTTCACTAAAAGATTCAATAGAATACACTAGGGAGTTAGGAGAACTTCCCACTTGATTCTTCATAATATTCATTATTTCAACAAGAATCATCATCATTTGTGGGCTTGAATCACTAGGAGTTGAAGGTGTCACATCAAAGTATCAGCCTCCATCATTAACCATGTAAGAAGATCGATTCCTTGAATTTTCTATCAAGTGCTCAAACAACGACCATCACACTTCAGGTAGTTTAGCCAAGAAAGCACCTCCATAAGAAGAATCCACTATAGCTTGACCCATTGGAGAAAAATAAGAGTAAAAGGATTGAACAAGCTGCCATAAAAGGATTTCATTGTGGGGACACTCTCTCAACATCTTTTGGAATCTTTACCGAGCATCATGGAACCATTCATTACCCATTTTGTTGAAGTTCAATATGGCGCGCCGCATTTGTGTCATCCTTGTGATGGAGTAGAATTTCTTCAGAAAGGCATTCCTTCTGCCCCTCAACTCATGATGTCCCTTCTCGAGTCTTGCCAATCTTTGGCCTTGTCTTTAAGTGAGAATGAGAACAAAGTGAGCTAGATGGACTCATCATTGGTTGTCGGCATCCTGAAGGTAGATAAAATTTCAAGAAAAGAATCCAAGTGCTTGTAAGGGTTCTCACTCTCTGATCCATAGAAGGTGGGTAGGATCCCAGGAAGATCAGGAGGGATGAAGAATTGCTCCCCTAGAATTTGATCAACTCTATTTGTAGTTGGTAAATTGTAGTTGCTAGGCATGAAGTATTTATAGAGTGGCCTGTGAGGTGCATTTTGGCCTTCCGTCTTGTCTTCTACATGTTGCTTGTCACATGCACAAAAGGCACAACCAAACAAAATAGGACAAGTTAGCAAACCAATATGAAAAAGTAATACAAAGAATAAAGAATGGAAATGGTGTTGGTTGTAGGAAAAGATCAAAGCAAAACCAAGTAGATAGTCCCAACTCTACTCTTCTGATAATGGTACCAAAAAGTTTGGTGTGTTTCATGAATGCTACAAACTAAACTAGCAAAGGGTGGTGCCTAAGGGGAGAGTCACACCATAACTACCAGGGAACTATGGCACTCTCTATCTCTAGTAACAATGCTAGAAAGCTTGGTGTGTTTACCATAAGGTACACACAACTAGGTCTTTGGATATATATAAGACCCTAACGAATGCCATGCTTCTAAATACTCAAACACTTACCCGCAAGCACACGGGTTGGTATCATAGTATACAAAGGTGGCAAGCTAGGGGTCAATCTGTAGGGAGAGATGAGGGACTAGAGCTAAGTTAAGTTTGGCTAGGCTCCTAAAGAGGAGTTTAGGGTTAGAGGGTGTGGTTTTGGATTGGTTTGATTACACTAAGGTGAATAAGAAATTAAAAAGAGAAAGAATAAAATTAAAGTTAACCCTGGACAAATCAAATCTAATAAGCAAGAAAGGAAAGCTAAGCAATGAAAGAGAACAATCTAGACTAAAGCAAGCAATGAGAAATTTAACACTACACTAAACTAGAAATTAAGCCTAAAAGGTAAGTAGAGGCCTAAACTAGCAAGAGAAGGACAATGGAGTAATTAAGCAAATAAAGATCTAAATAAGTAATTACTAGCTAAGCGAGAAGCAAATTAGGGTTTTAAGCAATCAAGGGAAGTGTGTATTGTTTCGGGGAATGTACTTGTCAATTTAGTTGGTGGTGATAATATTTAAACAATACTCATTCATTTAGACCATTCAAACCAAACAACAAGTTAGATGCTAATGAATTTCCATAAACTACTAGTTAGCCATAGGTGGAGTGGACTAACCCCTAGAACCCCCCATCCTGCATTACAAGGCTCCCTTGGATTAGGGTTTAGGTGCAATTCAATTAGTATCTAATCAAGTCTAGGTTTCTAAGATAGAAGCTTTTAGGCAAATTTGGGGCCAAAGGTAGTAATGGAGGGTGGAAATGAGGGTTTTACACCTCACATCACCTACCATCTAACCTTGAGAAAGGCTCTAAGACAATTACACTAAATTCTTCTAAAATAGCTACTTAGATCTCTTGGCTAGGTGTAGGAGAATTGAGTAGCATGTATGAAGATGGCTAGCTATCTGGGGATCCACTAATTGGACCTAGGAGAAATTCCCATAATAGCCACATATAAGCAATTTCTTAGAATCCTAGGTGATTTCAAGCACAAACCAACAAGAAATTTATGGGAAATAAGACAAAAGTAGAACATAATCATTAGGAGACGAAATTAAAGTTTACATGCCACTATCCCCCAACATGGTATCAAAGTAACATCTTTAGCCCCAAACAGTCCATACAAGGGGCGTAGCTACTCATGGAAATGGGAAATACAAAAAGTGGAGAAGAAGGAGATAGAAGTAGCAATGGAGATCGAAGTAGTGTCTGAAATATTTCTCTCCAACAGTTGCAAGATTAAGCACTTCCCTCTTTCAAGGTGGAATGGCATGAAAATGGAATGGATGATGGACAAATCCCTAAAAGGAAAGGTTTTTAGCGTGTAAGGTGATGAAATGTAAGTGGAGTGAAGTAGGTAGGAGCTAATGATGTAAAATGAATGCTCCAGGGAGAGAACCCTCAACCTTCATTTACAGGGGTATCAAAGTAACATCTTTAGCCCCAAATAGTCCATACAAGGGGCCTAGCTACTCATGGAAATGGGAAATATAAAAAGTGGAGAAGAAGGAGATAGAAGTAGCAATGGAGATCGAAGTAGTGTCTGAAATATTTCTCTCAAGCAGTTGCAAGATTAAGCACTTCCCTCTTTCAAGGTGGAATGGCATGAAAATGGAATGGATGATGGAAAAATCCCTAAAAGGAAGGGTTTTTAGGGTGTAAGGTGATGAAATGTAAGTGGAGTGAAGTAGGTAGGAGCTAATGATGTAATGAAGTCTTATACAGGGGTCTAGGGAGGTGAAATGAATGCTCAAGGGAGACTACCCTCAACCTCCAACTGCCTCCATTTGGGGGAAAAATAGGGAGATTGAGTGGTAAAATAGGTGGAGTATAATGGTAGCACAACTGTGGTGGCCACCTCCCTGCACAACCATTCTGCTAAAAATGATCATTTTGGCCATCTGGATTAATTTTTGAATGTTCGGTGAAGAGTGTGTGATCGGGGCATGCCCAGAATGACCAGTCCTTGGTAGAACGGACATTTTGGGGTTCTTCCCTTGTATCTAATTCTTGAACTTGGTCATCCATGAGGTAATTTCTTCAATACATTCTTTGATCACTTGTGGTATGTTGGGAGTGGTGTGTCTCTGCCAATGGTGTTACACACTATTCAATTGGATTTTGAATAGATGCAACCCTACGAACAAAAACACACGATGGATTCAACTTTCAAATTTATAAAGGACCTAGACTCAAACAACCTGCTCCTACTAAAATGCTAACCCACAAGTGCACAGGGTCGTGTCATAGTATAGGTAAGGTGCCAAGTATAGGGTCGATCCATAGGGAGAAAAGGGGGCAGTAGAGCTAGGTTAGTTTTTGGGCTAGGTTCCTACTACGGAGTCTAGGGTTTAAGGGTTTTTAGGTTGTTTTGATTGATTACACTAAGTTGACCAAGAAAGCAAGCAAAGGAAGGCAAGCAAGAACAAAACCTAAGTTAACCCTAGATAACTAATTCTACTAAGCAAGAAAAGACAAGGAAAGACAAGAAAAGAACAAGCTATGCTAAGGCAAGAAGAAAGGGAACTACACTACACTAAGCTAGCAAACAGGACAAGAGAGAAAGTAAAGTCCTAAATTAGCAAGAACAAAGCAAGAACAGAGCAAGAATCTAACTAGGAAAGTAAAGAACTAACTAAGCTAACACTAGCTAAGCAAGAGAGCAATTAGGGTTTTAAAGCAATTAAGGGGTGTGTGGGTTGTTTAGGGGATGCACTTATCAATTAGGTTGGGGTGACATATGAACATAATGATTATATTTAGATTGTCAAACCAAACAACAAGCTAGAGTCTAATGAATTATCCTAAACTACTAGTTGTCCATGGATATGCTAGGTTGTTTATAGGGGAACTAGTCCCTAACACCACCTACTACCATTGCGAGGCTCAATTGGGTTAGGTTTAGGTTTAATTCAATTATAGTCTAAACAATCCTAGGTTTCTAGGTTAGATGGTTTTAGGATGATTAGGGGTTGAGGTTAGTAATGGGAGTGGAAGTGAGGTTTTAGGCCTCCCATCACCCACATTCTAGCCTTGAGAAAGCTCTATACTAAGCACACCAAATTCATCTAAACTAGCTACTTAGATCTCTCAACTAGGGTTAGGAGAATTGATTAGAATGTAGGAAGATGGGTATCTAGGTAGGGATCCAAGAATTGGACCTAGGAGCAAATCCCAAAATTCACACATATAAGCAATTGCCCTAAATTACTAGGTGATTTCAAGCACAAACCAACAAGCAATTCGTGTAGAGTGAGATAGAAATAGAACATAATCAATAAAAAAAATGAAATTACACTGTTTACATATTATTTTCTCCTAACACGGTATCAAGGTAACATTTTTGACCCCAAACAACCCACCCAAGGGGCCTAGCTACTCATGGAAATGGAAAATAGAAAAAGGGAAGAGAAAGAGGGAGAAGTAGACATGGAGCTCAGTGTAGATGAGTGAATTCTCCTCTCTAGCTACTGCAAGGTTGACCTCCTCCTTCTTCTTAGATGGAATGGTGATGAATGATGGTGGGAAGTGGATGGAAGGCTTGGAAACTAGGGTTTTGGTGGTGGAAGTGGTGAAATGGAGTGGAATGGAGGTGGAAATGGAGTGGAATGGGTGGTAAGCAAAAATAGGGAGATAAGAGGTGGTAGAAGGTAGAGAAGGGCCATCAACCTCAGCCTCCAGCTACCACCCACATATATATAGGTGGGGAGGAAGCAATAGGTCAAGTAGGGGTAAATTGGGAAATGTAGTGGAAAAGTAGCTAGGTTTTTGTGAGTAGCACAGTCATGTTGGGCAGCACAGTCATGGTGGGGTGTGAGTGTAACGATCATGGTGGATGGGAACGGCTAAGCTAAAAATGGTGGAAAAACCCAGGTTGTTTTGGGGGAAGTGGTTGGCTGGTAGTACAATTGTGTTGGGAGCTGGTAGCATGGCCGTGTTGGGTTATATGTGGCACGATCATTTTGTGTGGCATGGCCGTGTTGGGTTAGTGGTAGCATGGCCATGCTGCATGGCATGGATGTGTTGGAGGGTCACACCATGGTCATATTGTGTAGCATGGCTATGATGGGGGTGGCAACACGGCTATGATGGGGGGTGGCAGCATGGCTATGCTGCGTGGTATGGCCATGTTGGAGGATGTTTTGCAGCTGCTTCAAAACTGGTATTTTTCCTATGATTTCTTCATTTGCAGCATGACTGTTCCATGTTACCATGGCTGTGTTGGGGAGTTTGCTTGCACTTTGATCCTCGAACTTCATGATCCATGGACTTCTTTGCTTAAGCTTGACTCTTGGTCACTAGGGGTAGATTGGAGGGGCTTTGAGGCCTTCTTTGGGCCCCTCCATCTCTCTTGTATATCCAAGTGTGGTCCAAGTACCTGAAAAACATGCAAATAATGTCCATAAGTGCATTTTACACAAATATGCATATTATGGGAAATATAATGTAATCTAACATGTATAAATGTGATTGAAATGCAATATGACACAAGATGGATCCCTAAAATAGGGTTGCATCACCACACCAAACTTAACTTGTCCTCGAGTATGCTCCAACTCAATCTCTCTACAATTTTTCGACAATCAAGAAATGACAATTGCAATGCAATAAGTGAATATTGATTAATTGGGCTCAAAGATGACTAAGTACATGCATTCCACCTCTCTCCTCTCCTCCTTCACAAACCAATCATGATTAGAGAACTGATCTTACAAACTTCACATATAGAGCATAGAAAACATAATCAATTCATATGGTTGTCATATCATTCCGGGTAAATCGTTTCATGGTAGAAAAGGTCAAAAGTGACTAATTTTGTTGTTTTACATTCATGCATTCAATCTCATTTGTCCATCCACACTAAGTTACCCACGTGGATGTGAAAAAGGGCAAAATGAGCTAGGTTTGAAATTTCCTAGCTCCATGGGCATGCAAAAGGAAGAAAGGGTTGTAGTAAGATTTTGGAGTGCTTTTACACACACATCTTTTCTTTATTTAGATGCTCTTAAATAGGAGCATCTTTTATTTTCTTTTTCTTTGCCCTTGGAGTAGATATGGCATATGGTGATGAGAGTGAAGTTGGGAGATATAGATGTGGCCACCCCAAACTTTTAGAGGTGGCCACGGCTGATATGTGCACTTTGGCATCCGTTCATGAGGCAGAGAAGTAAGAAGATGGTGGAAGAAATGTTGGGTCAAAGAGGGGTTACTAGTGTGGACATCAACATGAGATTTCCTGCATAAAAATTACTCCAACAATTTCATCAAGTAATGGAACATTACATGAATGAACAATATTAAAACCACATTTTTATCATGAGATTCTACAAAACTCTAAACGTTTGTGGCTTGCTCCAATCACAATTCAATCAAACATTTCACAAGCATAAGAGAGGTGGTGCACATGTAAAAAGTCAAAATTGAGTCCATTTAGAAATATACCATGATAATTCACTTGCATTTGTCAAAGGACATCATTTTCAAACAAATAAGTAGAGATTGGGTCAAAACACACTTTTCGGTAAGAAATTCTAAATTTGAGCAAAATTGGCCAAAATGGTGCCAAGTTGCCTTCAATCACATATAAGCCTATATTATTGAACATAAAGTAGGAAACAAGCAAAATCTAGCTAAAACATGCAAAAGTTACCAAAAATCTACATGATGTGTAATGCATGGCAAAAAGAGCAAAAATTTTGAAAATTATGCAAAAATTACATTAAATTGACTGATATGGTATGCATGTATGTAAAGCAAGCACACAAAGTATGGATACACAAGTATGAGAGATGGTTATACTATTTGATCATCTTGAGCAAAAATTTAGAACAAGGAACATGGAGGAAAGCTGGTTAAAGTAAGGACTTACTTCCCTACCACCCCAAACTCTTAAACCATGTTGTACTCAACATGAAATAGAAGTTTAGGATGATAGGGTACAGGATATGGAGTCGATATAGACAAACACCAAGTGGGGGAGGGAGATCTCAAGGTTCCCGTGCATGACCAAGCCACCATGGTCGTGCTACATAAAACAGCCATTTTGGCTTGCAAGCAACACGGTCGTGTTGTGCAGAATGGCCATGCTTGTTTCCTTCCTATAGCTTTTGTACTATTTTGCAATCTTCTTCTTCCTTTATGATCTTCTCCTTAGTTGTATCTTCCATGCATCATCTTTCCTCCATTGTACCTATTCTAAAATGATTCACAAACAAAAAACCATCAAGTGTAGTGTGTGTGTTTGTTTTCTTGGATAGTGTAAAAATTGAACAAAAGTATCAAAAATGGAAGGTTGGGTGAAAAAGTTCCCAATCCTAGGTGGGTTTCCTCTCACTAGTGCTAAGTTTCATGCCTTCATCTAGGCTTCTTGGTGATGCTTCACTCATTCATCCATTCAGCATCCTCATGTGTGAATTCTTGCAATAAATACATCTCTCATTTGCACTCAACCTATGTTCCTCATCCCTTTGATCACAAAAATCATCATCAATCATTTCACCCTACCCTTCTCTCAAATGACCAGTCAGACTCAATGTATCCATGTCTGAATCCTCATCTCGGGCTCACCGGATTGGGGTCTTGTACATGTTGATCTTGATCTTCATGTCCATGAATGAAACTGTCATTGTGCCACTACGAACATGTATCTTGGTGTTAGCTATAGATAAGAACAGTCTTCCCAAGATAATAGGAATCTTCATATCCTCTGGCTCCATATCAAAAACAATGAAATCCACTGGGAACATTGTGCCATTTTCTTTGTCTATCATTACTAAAACATCATCTGCTCTTCCTCAATGAACTTTTATATAATGGTCCACCAATTGGAGAGTGCAATGTGTCAGCTTCAACTTGCCCAATCACAACTCCACATAGACATTGTATGGCATCCAATTCACACTAGACCCCAAATCAAGTAAGCATCTAATTTGGGTGATGGCCCCCCTATGTAACTAGGTATGAGTGGGGCTTGTGGGTCTTTCCACTTCACTTCATGGAAGTGAGTGTTGGATGATAGAGCTCACTTGTTCAGTCAACTTCACTCTCTTTGGTATTCTCCCCGCTGACCTTTTCTTCATAGTGCATAAGTTTTTAAGAAACCTAGCATATGATGGGATTTTCTTAATAGCATCCAATAATAGAATGTTAACCTTCACTTGGTGAAACACCTAAAGAATGTCAATATTGTGCTTTTGTCTCCTCCTTATTTCTGATGGCTCATCTAATGCTTCAATGAATGGCGGCTCACTTGATTTGGCCTTGCTTGCATCAACATTAGATGGAACACTAGGGATGGTGGTACCTGCTTATGGAGTGCGAGGTGGAGCACATGGTATCCCAAACTCAACATGCAATGTCACATAATTATCTTCGGCAATCTCAATCACAGTATCACCACTTGGCTGCCTTTGCTTTGCTTTGTCAACCTTTCTTTAACTTGTGGGCTGCTCAAGAGATTTCCCACTCCTTAGAACTGTCACAGCACTTCCTTGATCATGGTGGAGAGGGGAGGGCTAGTTTTGGTTGTAGAGGAGGTAGAGGTGGTACTTGGTATTGCAATTGAGGGTGGGGAGAATTGAGGTTGGAAGGTGAATTGTTGAGAAATTTGTGGTGATGGAGGGGGAGGTGGTGTATAAGGCTTGAGATTTCCTTGAAAGTGGTATATGGGAAGCACTTGCATGGGAGGTGAACTATAGAAAACTTGTGAAGAAGGCATTGGTCCACTTGCTTCATTGAAACTTAAGATGGGTTTTGAAGACAATTTTTCTTCTTGGAGAGCAATTATGGAAGATAGATGCTCTATCCTCTCTCAAGCTTTGTCATAGTCATTTGTATGTCATCAAAGCTCTTCAGCCTAGAGAGAACCTCTTCCTTAAATCTTGAGCTATATCTTGGACTTTGTGGTTCTTGATAGCTATAGGAGTGAGGTGTCTTCTTTTCTTCACCATTGAACTCAATAGAACTGACCAGGTGACAAGGAACATTTGTCACTTTATTCTTCATGAAACTCACCATGTCACCAAGAATCTTCATCACTTGTGGGCTTGAGTCATTATGAGTTGGGGATGTCATATCAAAGGCATGTCCACCGTCATTCATCATGCTAGAATCTTGGATTCTTGAACCTTCTGCCAACTGCTCATATAAGGGCCATATCTTCTGGGTGATCCATGAAAACTCCTCCAGAAGAGGAATCTATTGACGTTTGGCTCTTTGGAGATAGACTGGAGTAAAAGTATTGAACTAGCTGCCACAAAGGTATCTCATGGTCTGGGCACTCTCTCAACATCTTCTTAAATCTCTCCCACACATTGTGGAACTGTTCGTTGCCTAATTGATTGAAACTTATTATGGTACGCTACATTTGTGTCAAACTTACTATATAATAGAAGTTTCTTAAGAATGCATTCTTCATCCCTTCCCAACTCATGATGTCCCTCCTTGATTCATACCAATCTTTGTCTTTGTCTTTGAGGGAGAATGAGAACAAAGTCAACCGGATTGTGTCATCACTAGCCGTCGGCATCCTAAAAGTGGAGCATACTTCAAGGAAGGAGTCCAAGTGCTTATAGGGGTTCTCACTCTCCAAGACATAGAAGATGGGAAGGAGCCCAAGAAGACCTGGAGGGATGGAAAATTTCTCCCCTGCCATTTGATCAACTCTTCTAGCAATTGGTGATTTGTAGTTGCTAGGAATGAAGTAATCTTGAAGTGGCTTATGAGGTACATTTTGGCCTTCCATCTTATCTTCCCTCGAGTGGCTTGTCACATGCAAAAGGCATAACCAAACAAAATAGAGCAAGTTAGCAAACCAATATGAAGAAAGAATGCAAAGAATAAAGAATATAAAATAGCAATGATGACGGCAGTAGGAAAAGTCAAAGCAAAACCAAGTAGCTAGATTGAGTGCCTTTCGTCCCGACAACGGTGCCAGAAAGCTTGGTGCGTCTCTACCAATGGGGTTACACACTACTCAATTGGAGTTTGAATAGATGCAACCCCGGCAAAAAAAAACACGGTAGATTAAACTTTTGAATTTATAAAGGACCTAAACTCAAACAACCTACTTCTACTAAAATGCTAACCCGCAAGCGCACGAGGTCATGTAGTAGTATAGGTAAGGTGCTAAGTATAGGGTCGATCCACAGGGAGAAAAGGGGGCAATAGATTTAGGTTAGCTTTTGGGTTAAGTTCCTACTATGGAGTCTAGGGTTTAAGGGTTTTTAGGTTGTTTTTATTGATTACACTAAGTTGAGAAAGAAAGCAAGTAAAGGAAGGCAAGCAAGAACAAAACCTAAGTTAACCCTAGATAGTTAATTCTACTAAGCAAGAAAAGATAAGGAAAGACGGGAAAAGAACAAGCTATGCTAAGGCAAGCAAGAAAGGGAACTACACTACACTAAGCTAGCAAATAGGGCATGAGAGCAAGTAAAGTCCTAAACTAGCAAGAACAAAGCAAGAATAGATCAACAAGCTAACTACGCAAGTAAAGAACTAACTAAGATAACACTAGCTAAGCAAGGGAGAAATTAGGGTTTTAAAGCAACTAAGGGTGTGTGGTCTGTTTAGGGGATGCACTTATCAATTAGGTTGGGGATGACATATGAACATAATGATTTCATTTAGATTGTCAAACCAAACAACAAGCTAGAGTCTAATGAATTATTCTAAACTACTAATTGGCCATGGATATACTAGGTTGTGTTTAGGGGAACCAGTCCCTAACACCCCTACTACCCTTGCGAGGCTCAATTGGGTTAGGTTTAGGTTTAATTCAATTATAGTCTAAACAATCCTAGGTTTCTAGGTTAGATGGTTTTAGGATGATTAGGGGTTGAGGTTAGTAATGGGAGTGGAAGTGAGGTTTTAGGCCTCCCATCACCCACATTCTAGCCTTGAGAAAGCTCTATACTAAGCACACCAAATTCATCTAAACTAGCTACTTAGATCTCTCAACTAGGGTTAGGAGAATTGATTAGAATGTAGGAAGATGGGTATCTAGGTAGGGATCCAAGAATTGGACCTAGGAGCAAATCCCAAAATTCACACATATAAGCAATTGCCCTAAATTACTAGGTGATTTCAAGCACAAACCAACAAGCAATTCGTGTAGAGTGAGATAGAAATAGAACATAATCAATAAAAAAAATGAAATTACACTGTTTACATATCATTTTCTCCTAACAAGGTATCAAGGTAACATTTTTGACCCCAAACAACCCACCCAAGGGGCCTAGCTACTCATGGAAATGGAAAATAGAAAAAGGGAAGAGAAAGAGGGAGAAGTAGACATGGAGCTCAGTGTAGATGAGTGAATTCTCCTCTCTAGCTACTGCAAGGTAGATGAGTGAATTATTCTAAACTACTAATTGGCCATGGATATACTAGGTTGTGTTTAGGGGAACCAGTCCCTAACACCCCTACTACCCTTGAGAGGCTCAATTGGGTTAGGGTTTAGGATTAATTCAATTATAGTCTAAACAATCCTAGGTTTCTAGGTTAGATGGTTTTAGGGTGATTAGGGGTTGAGGTAAGTAATGGGAGTGGAAGTGAGGTTTTAGGCTTCCCATCACCCACATTCTAGCCTTGAGAAAGCTTCATGCTAAGCACACCAAATTCATCAAAACTAGCTACTTAGATCTCTTAACAAGGTTTAGGAGAATTGATTAGAATGTAGGAATATGGGTAGCTAGCAAGGGATCCAACAATTGGACCTAGGAGCAAATCCCAAAATTCACACATATAAGTAATTGCCCTAAATTCCTAGGTGATTTCAAGCACAAACCAACAAGCAATTCATGTAGAGTGAGATAGAAATAGAGCGTAATCATTAAAAAAATGAAATTTCAATGTTAACATATCATTTTCCCCCAACATGGTATCAAAGCAACATTGTTGACCTCAAACCGCCCACCCAAGGGGCCTAGCTACTCATGGAAATGGAAAATACAAAAAGGGAAGATAAAGAGGGAGAAATAGCCATGGAGCTCAGTGTAGATGATTGAATCCTCCTCTTTAGCTACTATAAGGTCGACCTCCTCCTTCTTGGATGGAATGGTGTGGAATGATGGTGGGAAGTGGATGCAAGGCTTGGAAAGTAGGGTTTTTGAAATGATCATCAGAAAACTGATAGAAAAATCATTACTAATTATGTGCAATCATCATAAATAGCAGATTAGCAAAAATCACTAAAATTTAAAACCATTTTGCAAAGAGATCCACCTCTGGGAAACTCTTATTGAAAGATCCAAAGCTCATACATATCATGATTCATATTGTGCATACATTGTTTCATCTTATCTCGAAGACATTATATAACAGTTGCTCTATCAAAACACATACAAGAGCAACATAAAACCTCAAGGCTTAAAAGCCAAAATCTCGTATCATTCATGAAACATTTACGAACCGACTCCAAGGACCTGAGAGTACAGGGACGACACATAGGACTTCTATCTACGAGACGTGACAGACAGTACACTCAACCTTAGTTGTTACTGTTGCCTCAGCTGTTGTTCCTCCTCGGCAAAAAGGTCTCCACCACCTCGTGCACATCCACCTAAAAATTGTGGATCCCACAGGGTGAGACAATTGTCCCAGCGAGATATATAACTCTTCGTCGACCATATTATTATCACAGATAAGCATTATAAAACTGGGCAGATGTTCTTTTATATTAACAGGCAGGATTAATCATTATATGAACAAAACAAAGTAATCTCTTTACTTAATAAAAACGATGCATCTACCCAGGGTAGAGTAATAAACCATCTACCTACTTTTAAAGTAATGTGAAGAAACATAAATAAAATCTATCAAGCTAAGATGTATAACTGAATTGCGCATCAAATAATGTTTTCCGTATTTGATCCTTAAGCAAATATGCTACATGGATGATCATATTTTACAATCACACTTATGCCATGAGGAGATGAAGTATACCCCATTCATCTCCAACCGACCACAAACTTCTCACAAATCGGTACCATGCAAGGTCAATGGAAGAGTCGGCTGCCAAGACCTCTCCTATCTCAGTCAGTACAAGACCACACATATTCAGTAGGACATCTCATGTCATCTGCTAGCAGGACATCTCGTGTCACTGCAAAAAGAGTGTGCCAGGGTACAAGGCATCTTCGCTCAGAGTTATTGTGTCAGCATGTACTCCCTTAGGGGAACATCTACTAACAACCGTCCCCAGTTATGAAATTATTGATTCATGGCATATAGCCATACTCTGAGCCACGGGCCAGTTCACCGTGCTCAACATAGAGTCTACGGCCATAGTCGCACTCGAGCCAGGATATGGCATGTAGCCAAATCTCCATTTATTTCAAGTTCGTAAGGGGATCGGCTCACACATGGCCGTCTATTTATACTTACACCCCCACATATTCAAAAATATGCACTCTGGGTTATACCGCGGGAAACCCATTTCACCATTCAGCAAATTCTAACACTGATGGATCTATGGTCAGTGCAACATTTTATGGTTTTTAATGATATATTAAGTGCATTAAAGTATTCTTTTAGCATCAAACAAGTTATAAGCATCAATCATAAACAAATGCTACAAAGAAAGCTGCAATACATTTATCAAGTACTTTTCAAATCTTTAGAACACATTTAGATATAGAACACTTGGCGTCTCATCCCCTTATCACATTACTGGGAATCCTCATCCCTTCACATCACCATTATCATGATTACTAGATCTGGGTATTCAAACCCTTACATCACCACATAGCATTGTTACCTCTGTAATAGGTAACCATTACCTCTAGGTCCTCAGACCAATGTATTCATTTCACTTGTTGTACAAGTATTTCACATAGTTCACATGGTTTGATTAAGTATCTTGTCACCTCTCACTAGGCAACAACTATACACATGGCTCACAAGGCCCATTTAAACATCTTGTCACCTCTCACTAGGCAACAACTATTTTACATGGCTCATAAGGCCATTGAACATCTTGTTACCTCTCACTGGGCAACAACTATACACATGGCTCACAAGACCATTAAACATCTTGTCACCTCTCACTAGGAAACAACTATACACATGCCTCACAAGGCCCATTAAACATCTTGCCACCTCTCACTAGGCAACATATATCTTTTAGGTCATTAGACCACATAAAAATTATACTTGTTATACAAGTATTTAACATGTTTCACAAGGCTTACGCAATAAGAGAAATACAACCTTCCCATTATTAGGGTTAGGGTTTCCCTTTATAGTCGAATAGGGTTTCAAGATCATATTATTAATCCAAACCCTAATTCATTGCTCCACACATCTAGGAGCATATATTGATATCATAAGTATTCAATCATACTTATTTATTCGCATCATTTATCATTAAATGAGTGTCAACACAAAGTGTGAGTTTCTCTCTCATCCTCACTAGGATGTTGATTACATCATACTTTTGGTTAAATCCTCCTCTTGAGGAATATTGGTTCATAATTAACAATTCACATCATCTTTTATATTGCAATTAACACAACCTGCAACATATGTCACTCAATCAATCACATATGATTGAAGTGTCCCTTCCAGATCGGGTATCAAGATGTGTGTATGTTAACATATTATGCTTTAAGATACATTCTTATTTCATGTAGTGTATCCATATCGGGCATGTGGTATAAGCACATCACCATGTCATGTTTTAGGGTGTATCCCCTAATCATCATATTGTGTACCCATATCAAATTAACTATCGCTTAGTTCTTATCAACTCAAGATAACTTCATATCGGGTATAATCTAGGTGCTTGACCCCATATCGGGTATAATCTATGTGCTTGGTACCATATCGTGTACAAGGTGTGCACCATATCTGACATAGAGTGTATGCCTCATCATGTATCGTTTAAGTGGTGTATACAAGATACCATATTAGTTTCCCATCAAAAATTATCATATCAGTTCACCACGTTGGGTAACATATTGGGTTACCATGTTAGGTAGACCCTTGGGCTCATAACCCCTTCATACCTTCAAGGATTATCCCTATCATATAGTTATATGACAAGCTAGGTGTCTAATGGAATTCTCTTATCACAATTCATTACACAAAGGATAGGGTATATCGGATTTCAATCCATCAACCAGGGTTTGCCACCATATTTGGGTAAAATGAGCCATATCGTGCATGAGGTATGAATTGGACCTCATATCATTCACAAGGTAGAAGTAGGTGCTATCCCTATCATCCAACGGATATCACTCATATCATGCATGTGATATCATTCACCACTCACCACTTATATCAGTCTACCCCTCATCTTGGGTTTCCAACTCTATGTTGATTAGAGTGCTTACTATCCCGGTATCGTGTAAGAGGTGTAGTCTTAGACTTGTATCGTTATAAGGGGTAAGTGGGTATCCCCCATATTGTTCATAATACATGGCTCATATCGTGTATGAGCTATCATCTATCCCCATATCGGGTTAACTCCCATCTTGGGTTTCATATCAGGTTTCAGGTATTACAACCATATCGGGTTATACCTTGTATTTGAATCCATATCTTGTATGTGCATAAGTGTCTGCTCAATCAATCATATTGTGCACCAAATGTGTGCTTCAAGATATCATGTACCAGGGGTGTATTACATGATCATATCGTGCAAGAGGTACTTGCTCATCTTAATCATATCGGGTTACCCAAACTAGGGTTTTGACATATCGACTTACAAGTACACACTTGATACTATATCATGCATGGAGTCTTCTCTTGACTTCCTTGTGAACAACTTCAAATCTCCAAGCTCCAAAGCTTTACGTTCCTAAGGTTGAAGATGAACTTCTTCAAGATCCAAGGCTTGTTCACAACTCCTTAAGCTTGGTGATCGAGCTCCACTTGCCCCTTGAGCTACTTTGCATGATATCTAAGGTTTTATGCATGATATCTCTAAGGAATATGGTTTTGGGGTTCGTAAACTTTCATAAGTTGGTGGAAGGTGAAGTATATATACTTGAGTTCATGAGATAAAGTGTATAAGAGGTGTCTTCACCTCATGCTACTAGATGACACGTGGCCATGCATGGTTGACACGTGGTCATGCATGCACATATACATATCTTGTTATGCAAGAGTCTTGAGGATAATCTAGAGACAATATCTCGGCCATCCTTTATCTTGTTGGATAAGTTTCCTTATATTTATCTCATCATATAAGCAATCTGATATTCTTTTTTTTACAAGGAAGCTTGCAACCCATCATGGGCCACCCCCTTGAGGTGCCTTTCCCATCATGGCCTTTTCCAAGGCTCAACAAAATGATAGGAGACTCTCATTGGCCATTAGGGCTCCTATATCAAGTCCACAACTCGATACAACACAAATAAAGCTTTACCTTTAATTCTTCATTGGTCTATTCATCACCAGGAGTTTCATCATTCAAAGATGATTCAAAAATAGCGTATCCTTCTTTATATTTCCTCTAAAAGATACATAGAGGGAGTAGGGACACTCTAGAGGTCGTAATTTTGCATTTCAACCCCATATATTGGGTAAATTACAAATTATACCAAAATTGGTGCACATAGTACTAGCATTGTTCAAACAAGTTATAACTTCGGATTTAGGCTTTCTACAAGCCACAACTTAGCATCATTCTCTCTCTTATGATACTAAAACACTCATAACACATTCAACATGTGACATATTGCAATGTAACCCCTCATCTTGGGCAAATTGCACTTTGATCCAAAACAAAGGAACATTGCTCAAACAGCATTCAATCAGGACCAAATTTGAAACATAAGGGTGTCACATGATAACAAAATTCCTTAGAGGATTATATTAAATTTCAAAGTGAATTACTTAGGCAAAACAAATAGGGTTACCTCATAACCCAGGTCAGGGTCATTACAAGTTATAAACCCCTAACAAGGATTTCATCCCTGAAATCCCAGATGAAGGAAGACAATTGTCATTCAAGCATCATATCGCTAAGTCTCCACATAACATCTTGATGTCATGGAGATGTCATAGAACTTTGACCAGCACAAAGTCCTTTCATTAAAGATCATCATAAGATCTATCACACATGACACATACTCAGTTGTCCTATCCATTACTGACTGCGGAGTCAACTCTGTGTTAGGTAACATTTTCTAAGTCAGAGAAGTACTATTCATACTTCGAATAATTCAAGTGTCAAATCTCACTTAATTTTAGCATTTCTCTTTCATGGAGAGATTATAGTTATGTTTTGTCACCCTCTTGGAACTACAAGTCTTATCATACCTCTTTAGTGTCACTTTAATTTGTTGACACAATCACAAAACTTTCTTATGACTCGTACCACCTATCTTCCTAGTTGTATATTTTCTTGTTATAAGGACAGGTCACTTACTAAATAAGAACCTATCTCAGAGATATCTCTAGATATTATGAATAAATTGCCTCAACAAATCTAGATAGGGATACTCTTAAGGGATTATTTTTAGCTTGATAAGCTTTCTCTCAAAATGATTCTGCAATTGTTCCTTCAATTAATACATCTTTATCGATGTTATGTTTATGCAGAGCATAAACCCCTAACATATGATCTCCATACTAGAGTTATCTCAAGGTTGGCCCTTCTAGGTCACCAAACATTATTCATTTTATTAGGAGTCATATTCTCATTTTCCCATACTACCTGGTACATCTTGGATACCAAAATTCCTTACCTTGGCATCCTTCACATGTGTCGAAAATACATCACATCCTCATCATTTCCATCTCTCTATTGTTAATACCAGAGTCAAACATACAAAAGGATCTTTCTTTTATCTTGGGACATTATATATTACACATATCTTTATCTTGGAACCAAAGTCCAAGACAAACTGATACTTTTCTAAGTATCCATCAAAAGATCGCTTCTAACTCATGCACATAAAGTGTCCTCAGACTCACTTGATTGCCATGTCCCTGAAAGGAAAGAACAAAAAGAAACATATTCCTTTCATCACCCCATTATTACCCAGGGTTGTTCATCAAAGAGGAGACAGCATCATCTCCTAAGATTATTACATGAACTTTCACTGTTCATGAGTCATTTCATGATTTTATCACATTTCCCATTTCCACATTATGGAAAATATATTTATTATTCAGACAGTCTTTATCAAACAGGGATCATCTTCCTTGTTCTCATTCTCTTATCATGAGGATTATACTTTTTACTTCCTCATACACATAGATTGATCTGAGATCATCTCAGATTCCATTTTATTGTACTTAAAATGTGATACAAATATCCATACCATATTTCTAGTTTCGTTATGCTCACTATATTGTCTCAAAATGACTATTTGATCAGAGTAATCAGAAAGATAACAATCTAAGAGTTCCATACCTATCTCATCTTCAATAGTTGAATACCTGGCCAGGGTATACAAGTACTGATATTAGGTGGTATGCACTTTGTTTACTATCATGTTCCATACTTTTCATGTTATCAAAACATAGGACTTAGTATCCCTAGATTTTCTCCAGGCATCACCTCTACACCTCATCCTCTTTCACACAGTTAAGAGCAATTATAAAGCATTTAAAAGAATATTGAACAGAATATAAATTCTAGTTCTCATCATTTCTTCCCTATGTTCCCATAGGGCAATCAATAGGGAAGTCAATAACAACAATCCTTCTTATGATTATCAGATTAAAATCAAGAGAAGGTATATCAAAATGAAAAATCTCTATCTGACTGTTATCCCTCATGGTCATACACCGCTTCAGGTTGACTCAACACATAGAGTCTAGTTGTTTCATGTTGTTGCTTTTGCCTTTTCACACTATTGGGTTGTAACTTTTGTAAGCCCTGTCGAGTCTACCTTGGTTTTTGGGTCATTTCCTCCTTTCTTTTTAAACAAAAGAGTTTAGTATGCTCAACATGTGTTTATCTATGACATGTCTTGTCCTTGTACCATGGTCTTATCGGTCTCACTACCGATGTAGAAGCTAAGTCAGAAGTTCTTACAGGTGGAAGGTTAGGACCTTTTCCTTTACTTAGAGATTACTGCCCTGGTACACTAGGCATTTATTGCACTGGTGGTACCATAAACTTTGACTTTTTAGAACAACTAGGCAAATGCCTCTAGAATTGTAGAGACCTTTCCTTAATTCTCAACTTATTGCCCCTCCTTGGGTACTACCATCATAGATGTACTATCTATTTACACTTATGGCAGAGTCTATTTCTCACCATATGTCAATCCTTCCCTCATTTAGGGATGGTAATCTAGGTTGTAATGCTAGTATCCAGACTACTATATGCATCATTGTTGTCCTAACATGTTCAATACGAGTATAAAAAGCAGGATTATCTATCTTGATTGGGTCAAGATGGGAATTCTCAGGCACTCGTTCATCTTTTTCCTGATCCCTTGCACCTTTCCTTGGTGCAATAACATTGCTCTCAGCAATGTGTTCCTCATGTTCTATAGACATTTTTAAACTTTACCCTTTCTTCCGCATAAGCAGAAGTCATTATAAGATATACTAGAGGACACTAGAACAGACTCAACACCTCAGTCCTATATCTCTGTAGACTCAATGAACCTTAAGCTCTGATACCAAACTTGAAACGACCATCATCAAACTGATAGCCAAATCATTACTAATTATGCGGAATCATCATAAACAGCGGATTAACAAAAATCACTAAAATTTAAAACCATTTTCCAAAGAGATCCACCTCTGGGAAACTCTTATTGAAAGATCTAAAGCTCATACATATCCTGATTCATATTGTACATACATTGTTTCATCTTATATCGAGGACATTATATAATAGTTGCTCTATCAAAACACATACAAGAGCAACATAAAACCTCGAGGCTTACAAGACAAAATCTCATATCGTTCATGAAACATTTATGAACCGACTCCAAGGACCTGAGAGTACAGAGATGACACATAGGACTTCTATATACAAGACACGACAGATAGTACACTATACATGAGTTGTTATTGCTGCCTCAGTTGTTGTTCCTCCTCTACAGAAAGGTCTCCACCGCCTCGTGCACATCCACCTAAAAATTGTGGATCCCACGGGGTGAGATAATTGTCCCAACGAGAGATATAACTCTCTGTCGACCATATTATTATCACAGATAAGCATTATTAAACTAGGCAGAGGTTCTTTTATATTAACAGGTAGGATTAATCATTATATGAACAAAATAAAGTAATCTCTTTACTTAAGTAAATTGATGCATATACCCATGGTAGAGTAATAAACCATCTATCTACTTTACAAGGAATGTGAAGAAACATAAATAACATCTATCAAGCTAAGATGTATAACTAAATTACGCATCAAACAATGTTTTCTATATTCGATCCTTAAGCAAATATGCTACATGACTGATCATATTTTACAATCACACTAATGCCCTGGGGAGATGAAGTATACCTCGTTCATCTCCAACTGACCACAAACTTCTCACAAGTCAGTACCATACAAGGTCAATGGAAGAGTCGACTGCCAAGACCTCTCCTATCTCGGTCAGTATGAGACCACACAGATTCAGCAGGACATCTCGTGTCATCTACTGGCAGGACATCTCGTGTCGCTACAAAAAGAGTGTGCTAGGGTTTAAGGCATCTATGCTCAGAGTTACTATGTCAGCATGTACTCTCTTAGGGGAACATCTACTAACAACCATCCCTAGTTATGAAATTACTGAGTCATGGCATATAGCCATACTCTGAGCCACGAGCCAGTTCACTGTGCTCAACATAGAGTCTACGACCGTAGTGGCACTCAAGCCAGAATAAGGCATATAGCCAAATCCCCATTTATTTTGAGTTTGTAAGGGGATCGGCTCACACATGACCGTCTGTTTATACTTACGCCCCCACATATTCAAAAATATGCACTCCGGGTTATACCGTGGGAAACTTGTTTTACCATTCAGCAAATTCTGACATTGATGGATCTATGGCTAGGGAAACATTTTATGGTTTCTAATGATATATTAAGTGCATTACTGTATTCTATTAGCATCAAACAAGTTATAAGCATCAATCATAAACAAATGCTACAAAGAAAGTTGTAATACATCTATCAAGTACTTTTCAAATCTTTAGAACACATTTAGATATAGAACACTTGGGATCTCAGTCCCTTATCACATTACTGGGAATCCTCATCCCTTCACATCACCATTATCAAGATTATTGGATCTGGGTATTCAAACCATTAGATCACCACATAGCATTGTTACATCTGTAACAGGTAACCATTACCTCTAGGTCCTCAGACCAAGGTATTCATTTCACTTGTTGTACAAGTATTTCACATAGTTCAAATGGTTTTATTAAGTATCTTGTCACCTTTTACTAGGCAACAACTATATACATGGCTCACAAGACCCATTTAAACATCATGTCTCCTCTCACTAGGCAACAACTATTTTGCATGGCTCATAAGGCCATTGAACATCTTGTCACCTCTCACTAGGCAACAACTATACACATGGCTCACAAGGCCATTAAACATCTTGTCACCTCTCACTAGGCAACAACTATACACATGGCTCACAAGGCCCATTAAACATCTTGTCACCTCTCACTAGGAAACATATATCTTTTAGTTCATTAGACCACATAAACATTATAATTGTTATACAAGTATTTAACATGTTTCACAAGGCTTATGCAATAAGAGAAATACATCCTTCCCATTATTAGGGTTAGGGTTTCCCTTTATAGCTGAATAGGGTTTCAAGTTCATATTATCAATCCAAACCCTAATTCATTACTCCACACATCTAGGAGCATATACTGATATCATAAGTATTCAATCATACTTATTTATTATCATCATTTATCATTAAATGAGTATCAACACAAAGTATGAGTTTCTCTCTCATCCTCACTAGGATGTTGATTACATCATACTTTTGGTTCAATCCTCCTCTTGAGGAATATTGGTTCATCGTTAACAATTCACATCATCTTCTATATTGCAATTAACATAACTTACAACATATGTCACTCAATCAATCACATATGATTGAAGTGTCCCTTCCAGATCGGGTATCAAGATGTGTATATGTTAACAAATTATGCTTTACGATACATTCTTATTTCATGTAGTGTATCCATATCAGGCATGTGGTATAACCACATCACCATGTCATGTTTTAGGGTGTATCCCCTAATCATCATATCATGTACCCATATCAAATTAACTATCACTTAGTTCTTATCAACTCAAGATAACTTCATATCAGGTATGAGCTAGGTGCTTGACCCCATATTGGGTATAAGCTATGTGCTTGGTACCATATCGCGCACAAGGTGTGCACCATATCGGACATAGAGTGTATGCCTCATCATGTATCGTTTAAGTGGTGTATACAAATACCATATCAGTTTCCCATCAAAAATTATCATATTGGTTCTCCATGTTGGGTAACATCTCGAGTTACCATGTTAGGTAGACCCTTGGGCTCATAACCCCTTCATACCTTCAAGGATTAGCCCTATCATATAGTTATATGATAATCTAGGTGTCTAATAGAATTCTCTTATCACAATTCATTACACAAAGGATAGGGTATATCGGATTTCAATCCCTCAATAAGGGTTTGCCACCATATTTGGGTAAAATGAGCCATATTGTGCATGAGGTATGAATTGGACCTCATATCATTCACAAGGTAGAAGTAGGTTCTATCCCTATCATCCAAGGGATATCAATCATAACATGCATGTTTATCATTCACCACTTATATCGGTTTACCCCTCATCTTGGGTTTCCAACTCTATGTTGATTAGAGTGCTTACTATCTCTATATCGTGTAAGAGTTGTAGTCTTAGACTTGTATCATGTATAAGGGGTAAGTGGGTATCTCCCATATCATTCATAAGACATGGATCATATCGTGTATGAGCTATCATCTATCCCCATATCGGGTCAACTCCCATCTTGGGTTTCATATTGGGTTTCAGGTATTACAACCATATCAGGTTATACCTTGTATTTGAATCCATATCCTGTATGTGCATAAGTGTATGCTCAATCAATTATATCGTACACCAGATGTGTGCTTCAAGATATCATGTACTAGGGGTGTATTACTTGATCATATCGTGCAAGAGGTACTTTCTCATCTTACTCATATCGGGTTACCCAAACTATGGTTTTAACATATCAACTTACAAGTACACACTTGACCATATATCGTGCATGGAGTCTTATCTTGACTTCCTTGTAAACAACTTCAAAGCTCCAAGTTCCAAAGCTTTACGTTCCTAAGGTTGAAGATGAACTTCTTCAAGATCCAAGGCTCATTCACAACTCCTTAAGCTTGGTGCTCGAGCTCTCCTTGCCCCTTGAGCTACTTTGCATGATATCTAAGGTGCTATGCATGATATCTCCAAGTAAGATTGTTGTGGGGTTCGTAAACTTTCATAAGTTGGTGGAAGGTGAAGTATATATACTTGAGTTCATGAGATAAAGTATATAAGAGGTGTCTTCACCTCATGCTACTAGATGACATGTGGCCATGCATGGTTGACACGTGGCCATGCATGCACACATACATATATTGCTATGCAAGAGTCTTGAGGATAATCTAGAGATAATATCTCGGCCATCCTTTATCTTGTTGGATAAGTTTCCTTATCTTTATCTCGTCATATAAGTAAATGGATATTCTTTTTTTTACAAGGAAGCTTGAAACTCATCATGGGCCACCCCCTTGAGGTGCCTTGCCCGTCATGGACTTTTACAAGGCTCAAAAAACCTATAGGAGACTTCTATTATGGCTCCTTGGCCGATAAGGCTCCTATATCAAGTCCACAACTCGATACAGCACATATAAAGCTTTACCTTTCATTCTTCCTTAGTCTATTCATCACCAGGAGTATAATCATTAAAAGATGATTCAAACATAATGTCTCCTTCTTTCTCTTTCCTCTAAAAGATACATATATGGAATAGGGACACTCTAGAGATGGTAATTTTGTATTTCAACCCCATATATTGGGTAAATTACAAATTATACCAAAATTGGTGCACACAGTACTAGCATTGTTCAAACAAGTTATAACTTGGGATTTAGGCTTTCCACAAGCCACCATTTAGCATCATTATCTCTCTTATGATACTAAAACACTTATAACAAATTCAACATGTGACATATTGCAATGTAACCCCTCATCTTGGGCAAATTTCACTTTGGTCCAAAACAAAGGAACATTGCTCAAACAGCATTCAATGAGGACCAAATTTGAAACATAAGGGTGTCACATGATAACAAAACTCCTTGGAGGATTATATTAAATTTATAAGAAACTTACTTAGCCAAAACAAACAGGGTTAACTCATAACCTAGGTCAAGGTCATTACTGTTTTGGTGGTGGAAATGGTGAAATGGAGTAGAATGGAGGTGGAAAAGGAGTGGAATGGGTGGAATGTGAAAATGGGTAGCTAAGAGATGGTAGAAGGTAACTAAGGGTGGCCAACCTCAGCCTCTAGCCGCCAACCACATATATATAGGTGGGGAGGAAGTAATAGGTCAAGTAGGGGTAAATTGGGAAATGTAGTGGAAAAGTAGCTAGGTTTTTATGAGTAGCACGGTCGTGCTGGGCAGCACGGCCATGGTGGGGTGTGAGTGGAAAGGACATGGTGGATGGGAACGACTAAGGTGAACAATGGTGAAAAAAGTTAGGTTGTTTTGGGGGAAGTGGTTGGCCGGTAGCACGGCCATGTTGGGAGCTGGTAGCACGATCGTGTTGGGTTATATGTGGCACGGTCATGCTGTGTGGCACGAGCATGTTGGGTTAGTGGCAGCACAGTTGTAGTACATGGAATGACCATGTTGGAGGGTTACAGCATGGCCATGCTGCATAGCATGGCCGTGTTGGGGGGTGACAGCACGGTCGTGTTGCGTGTCGCGGTCGTGTTGGTGGATGTTTTGCAGTTGCTTCAAAACTGAGATTTTTCTTATGATTTCGTCATTTGTAGCACGAACGTTTGGTGTTACCACGGTCGTGTTGGGGGCTTTTCTTGCACTTTGAGATTCAAACTTCATGATCCATGGACTTCTTTTCTTAAGCTTGACTCTTGACCACAGAGGTAGGTTAGGGAGCTTTGGGGCCTTCTTTGGGCCCCTCCATCTCTCTTGTCCATCCAAGTGTGGTCCAAGTACCTGAAAAACATGCAAACAATGTCCATAAGTCCATTTTACACAAATATGCATATTAGGTGAAATATCATGTAATCTAACATGTATATATGTGATTGAAATGCAATATGACACAAGATGGAGCCCTAAAATAGGGCTGCATCAGGGTGTCATTTTGGATTCATTTGGGCTCCTCTGTGCATGGGGAAACCTTATATTTAACCTTCATCTCTCCCTTACATCAAGTAGTGTTAAAAGTACATATAAAAAATGCAAAGAGCCTCCATAAGTACATTTGACAATAATATGCATATTGACGGAATTAATGTGAATTCTAACATGTCTAGATGTGAATAAAGCACAAAATGGCACAAGATCAAGCCCTAGAATACCAATGGTGGGAAAGTTGAACACCCCTCCTCCTATTGACAAGTCAAAGAAGTATTATTTGACTGACTTTGTGAAGATGAAACCACTCTACTTCAAGGGTGATGAGGGTCTAGAAATGGTTGATAAGGTGGGTGATTGGGTCTTAGCCTTGTAGGTATGGCATGCCCTCCTCACTAGAAGGTCGGGTTTGCTTCTTATGTGCTAGATGGACCAACATATGTCTAGTGAAATGGGATAGCTCAATCTCGTGAGACTTCTACCTTGTCTTGTGTGGAATTCTTGGCATTCTTCCGAGAGAAGCACATCTGGATTGTTTCCTTTAGAAAGAAAGAAGTAGAATTCTATAGCTTGAAGTAAGGTTCTTTTTATGTCCTTGCTTATGTGCATAAGTTCCTCTTGCTAGAATGTTACGATACCAATTTAAGTGAGGATGTAGGGCTACTCTATTTCTGGAAGGGCTCAACTACCATGTAGGTCGTGCTATAGTCTCACAACTTTCTCTCGCATTTTGGTAGATGATTATCCTTATTATTGAGTTCAATCCTGGTTTTCAAGCGCCATCACATAACAAAAAGAGGAAAAACTTTGACCATGATTAGTGTCATGAAGGTTTCAGTGTTGTGCGTGTCATAATCCTCTTGGGAAGTTCTTCATAAGGAACCATGCACCTCAAACAGAGGGTAGGCTAGTGATATGCCATCAGTTTGGTCAGGATGGGCACTTCATGCCTCAGTGTCCTCAACTTCAGCAATGTGTAGTTTCGGCCTACCCACCTACACAACAACAACCACCACACCAGTCTCCAGGGAAAAACCATAACAATCGATGGGGACCTCTTGTTGAGAGATGCACAGGTCGTGTCTTCACTCTGGATGATGTGGGTGTCGAAGATGTTCAAGCATCATGTGAATCTAACTTGCACCTGAACCTTTTCCTATGTAAGTACCTTTGTTCCAAACCAAGTTAAGATTGTGTACCATAGAATATAAAAGTAACATGTATAAGGATGATATGAAGATTAGTAAATTGTAGTACATTCCATACACATGTCTAAAAGGTTATATGAGGAGAATAGATATTCTTTAAAGGAAACCCTTTTTCATGTACACTAGGCCTTTTGAATTTAGGAGGTGATGTATATATCTTTAGATCTAACTATTGTAATATAGTTTGTTGAGAAGTTATGGTTAGTGACTTGACTTTGCATTGATTTTGGTGCCAAATTTCATATTTTCATCGTAAGATTTTCAATGTGAAACTTAATTTCACTATAAAATTATGTATACAAAATAAAAGCTTTGGACTTTTTCAGTGTTTTAGAAAAATTGAGTCACCACCCTATGATGAGTTGGATAAAGGAAAAACCAATTCTAGTAGAACATATGATAGGTTAGGTCAACGTCGATACCCTTAATCTAGTATAGAACCTTGACATGTAAGAATTTTTAGGCATATATGTATTACCTCTTGCATCCCTATAGGGTGATTAGTTGAGTTATAGAATGACCATTTTTAATGGGTGGAGTCTCATACCCTTTAGTCTTTAAGAGTAGAATTTTTGTTTGGGATGTTTGGGCATAAACACATTAACTAAGTCGTGAATTCTCTCCCAAGTATATGACACATGAATATAGCTACCACCTTAATGTGGGGTAAATGAGTAACCCTTACTAGTGGATCATTATGAGTGTTATTTGGACAAATACAACATACTTAGGAATGTTTTCTCGATGTAAATCATGAAACATCACAATATAGGAAAACCTAATAATTACAATGTTGAATAATAAGTTCTTGGTCTAGATTTTGGGGATGAAATTCTCTTTAAGGGATGTAGTGTTGTAACTTACCCAACCCTTTCCCCTATGATATTTTCATTTTGAACCATTTTCTTAGTCTAGATTGTATTCAAATAATCGTAATATCTAAATATAGAGTTTTAACCAATACATAAATTATTTTAGGCTTTTATAAAATAAATTAGAATAATATCCTAAATTGGGTCAATTTATGAAAATCCACCACATTGAAGGATTTAAGTTCAAAATAATTATTCTAGAATTTTCCTATGGATAGGTATGGGTAAGGAGTCACACATGAAATTTGAGTATTATATGATACAAGAATAAGTAATTATTTAAAAATATTACTTAGGAATTAATTTAGGTTTTAATAGGTTTACAAATGTCAAACACTATAATAATAGCAAAATTACAATCCTCACCCCTTAATTATATAACCTACCAAATTTGGTCTTATTTGGACTTTAATTGCACCCTCAGTTGGACAAGGAAAGATTTAAATGTTTAATACATTAAAATAATATAGTGTCCTCATCTAAATTGGTCACAACATAAAAAAATTCCTTTTCTGCTAGCACACGAACAATCAGGATCGTTGGATCCTGATCATGCATCATGTAGCTTGTCTCCTACCTTAGGTAGGAGGCAGAGTCAGCTGTGTGAATAGCACAATTCAGGAAGGTCTGGTTTTTTGGGCTTTTCTCCCACTTTTCTTGAAATAGAGTATAATGGATTCCATAATGAAATCTGCACTTAATAGTGCCCTACTCGAGCCCTATCTCTGAGTATTCAAAAAATGCCCAAATCTTGGGGACCAAGCTTCTCGAAGCCACACCATATAAACCTTAATACTATGTCCTATAAATACCTAGACCTAATTTTGGTTCTGCCATACTTTGTTGAGTCTTATTCTTGCTTCAATTCACCCATTGTTGTGTTGTTCACTGCTGCCAACTCAATCTTGAGTTTTTGGGCTTCCGACTTCACTATAGGTATTTCCACCATCGCAGCCAAATTCTATCTACGGTAAGTCACGTAAACCTGTATTCTTTGCATGTAGATTTCTAGAATCACGAATGTTTGTATGTGTGAGATTTCCTCAATGTGGCTGAAACTTGCTTAGTGCCCAGTTGCTTCCATGGTGTGGGAAAGTTAGGTAAAGAGAAACCCATGTTTGAATTCTCCTTTTTGCCCCTAGTTTCTTGTTTAATCATATTTTTGGCAGAATAGGTATTTCTGTACATTGGCAATATGTATTGTTATTTGTCACATGAATGTTGAATGACATTGTGGTGATATCACCTTGTCATGCTCTATGTTTTGGGATGATAATGTGTGTTTATTTTGGTAATTTGCATATCATTTTCACAGTTAAACTAGTAAATACTATAACTCTTGTAAAATCCATAACTAATTACTAGAAGCTCCAAAAATTGTAACCAACATGTTCTAAAATTGTGAGAT
This sequence comes from Alisma plantago-aquatica, assembly GCA_963693085.1. NCBI lineage: Eukaryota > Viridiplantae > Streptophyta > Magnoliopsida > Alismatales > Alismataceae > Alisma > Alisma plantago-aquatica. Next base: position 258,229,819 of record OY856415.1, on the reverse strand, counting down.
TTTATCTCTATTTATTGGTTGGTTTTCATCACTAGTTTACATGTTTTAAAGGCGTGATTTTTAGGGTTTCAGTCTCTCTTATTCTCTTATTAATAATTGAGGAAATATTATAATGAACAACACTAAGAATTTAAAAATTAATGGTGAATAAGTCTTTGAATCAGAAACATAGGTTTGAGGAGATTTTAGGCTTGAGAGGGTAGTAGTGGTCTCTAATCAAGGTATGTGCATGTTCTTGATTTATATGGGAAATACTAACATGAATACTAAGATGATTCTCATATGAGGCATCTCTTGAATAATTTGGTATATTATTGAACCTTTCGAGAAACCTATTTCCTTGATCATATTTCCTGATTTGATATTGAGTTCATGTAATCATACTACTGAAGGTCCTCTATCCTATACATATTAAATGTATGGATGATCTCATCATCTTTACCTGAACTAAATTGTTGTTGACCACACTTATTTCTTACCTTCACATTTTGTGCATGTACAATAGACTAAGCTTATTTATAATAGCAGTACATATGTACTACCATAAAATTTGGGTGTGATCTGGGCCTTTGCACTCGTATTATATATATTGGGTGTGTCATTCCATCTAAGGTGCTCCTTTTCACCCGACATAGCCTTGAGATTTTATGGTTCTTGACCCTATCTAAATAATATTAGTCTAATTTGTTGAGTCAAGGTCTAAATTGACTAAACCCTTGTTTTGATGATGACTAAACCATTCCAATTCTTTGTGTCTAATGCTTCTACTTGAGTGATTTCAGATTAGTTATAGTCACACTCCAAATGCCCTAACTTGCGCATCTCAACTTGGAGAAAAGAAGTAAAAGTCAATACAGGTGCATGTTTTTTGGAATATGATGTAAATCCATTAGAATCATGTTGTAAATCACTTGTAATGAGTGTATGACTTATAATTAATCTTAGAAAAAAAATCAAAAGCACTTGGATTGAATATTTAAGAACTCAAAAGCCATTTTCCAAAATTCATATCAAGTAGTTCATCGGTGGAGTTGCAAAATTAACCGATCTTGATTGGATCTTGAAAATGACTTTTAATCAATTGAGTTTCCATTTCATAGAACTCGATCGATCCCTCTGTAGACCAAAACTAATTCATGTGAATCGGTCGAGTTACCCCAAGATAAACTCGATTGATGGCTTAAAATTGGTCTTATCGCATAGTGGGATCGGTCGAGTTACCTTTATAGAAACTCAATCGATAGCATTATACAGAATAGTGCATAAAAGTGTTTCTAGATGTTGTGGAGTTGCAACAATAAAAAATATATCTATTTCAAGCTACAAAATGGCTAGTTTTTTTTTCTTAAGTGTTCCCAAAGGCTTCTAGGCATCCCCAACTATAAATAGGACCCCTTGGGCTTCATCCCTTGGTTAGCCAAGCACTATGAAGGTCCCTATTCTATAGTTGAGTGATCCTACAGTCTCCTCTCTCTCTCTAAGCTTAATCACTAGATACATCCATTAGAGTGAGTAGGATATTTGTAAGAGAGCTCGTCCTATATGTATATCTTGTAAGGCTCTCACTTCCACCACCTCCCTATCTCTCATTTCAACTATGAAGATGAAGGTTCTCTCTCTTGGATAAGATATGTGAAGAAGAGCTAGGGAAGGAGTCCCTTGGTGAAGATCAAGGCTGAAGACTTGGAGCAAGAGTGGGTAAGCCCTTGGTGAAGGCAGAAGACTCCTTGCTCAAGTGGGTAAGTCCTTGGTCGAATATTCTCTGAGTAAAGGTGAAGTCAAAGGCTGAAGATCTAAGAAGAGTGGGTAATTCCTAGAAGGATGAAGGCTTGTACAAGAGTGGGTAAGTCCTTGGAGAAGGCTGAAGACTCATTGCAAAGTGGGTAAGTCCTTGGTGAGGTTGAAGACTCTTTGTATTGGATAGGTAAGTCCTTTGGTGGGCCATGTATTGTAAGTCTTATGAATGAATACAAGAGTGCAATGGTCAAGAAATCCTAGAGGTTGACCTCTCTAGGTAGAGGATTGACATACTTCTAGTTTGAAGTGTGGAACCAATCTATTTAGCTTTTCCATTGGTGTATGTTCAATCTGTCTCTCCCTTCCTATGTATGTTTTAGTTGCACTCAAATTTTCTATTTAGCAACCTTATCTTGTGATACAACTTGAAGGTATAATGAATTTTGTTTAAGTGCATTCAGCTCTATTCACCCCCCCCCCTTCTAGAGCATCCAATCACCCATCCTAGGATCCAACATAATTGATTTACATGCATTGTTTGTGATTTTTGATGATGTTATGGTGTATATTTATAGCAAAAAATCTTTATGATGATCATAACCTCATTGATAGTTACCTTATCTTTTAAACATGTTATTATTTTGGAACTTCTCCTTAATCATACCTTTATTAAAATATCTTATATTAGTCCTTCATTGCTCTAAGTAATGCCTAGTTTTTTAATATTATGCATCATCAGTTTACTGACATCCTCTCTTTTATTTGTTTCCTCTTTTGTATGTTGCTTTCAACTCACCTAGAGGTGGTACAGTCTGAGATCCAAGAAGTAGGAGGCAAAGCTCAAGACTCACTTCAGGTTGAATTATGAGATGGATAGGTTACTCACTGCAACTGATCCTACTAGATTGGATTTCATATCTTGTTAGATGCCCTTTGTGGCCCCCCTGTTGAACTTATATAAAATTTGATAATAGTTAGAATTACCTTTCTGTTGCTACAAAACTATGTTTCTTTTAGCAATCTGTTGAGAAAGTATTATGCATCCCTTTATTTGAGACTTATGATTTTGTGTTTCTGAATGAATGGGGTTGTATGTTTTATTTTCTTAAATTAAGTAAAGAGTATATCCCCTATCTGGTCCTGCTCCTTATAAAGAGTATAACTGACTTTTGGTTCTTGTTGTCTGACCAGCCATCAGACAGCATGGTGTAGAGTTCTAGCCAATTTATGAGAGAAGGGTTCCCATCATTGGTCTATGTTCGCTTGGCCATTGGAGTTTAGCACAGGTCAGGCATCATAGAATGGAGCAGGACCGATCATTAAAAGTAGACCAATAGAAATTCAAATGGTCATCAATAATCATGCATGACTTTTTGTCATGAGGTCTATCATTGATGTTGGATTCTAGGCCAGGAATCAGTAGGTTGTGTATTCTGACTTCTCTTTGAACCGATGGAATTTTATAGTGAGAGAATTAATGGGATTCTTAGAAGATGTAAAACCACCCCAGGTTGGTTGTTTTCATGGTTTGTATGTCCAATGCCAAAGAAGATTTTACTCGATGAACACATTAACCGATGAAGGCAAAGATCAATTAATTTGGTTCATTTATCAAAAATTTCTTTATATAAGGCTTCTATACTTGTCACATGATATGAGGCTCAAACCTGCATGGATATCAAGGAATTGTACCATATCCTAAAATTTAACATCAAATTGAGAAAAACATAGATGTTGGCTATTTCTAGAGTGAAATGATGGAAAGGATGCAAAACTAAGCTGTAGATGCAACTAAAACTAGGAATAACATGCATTCATTATTTGTGAGGGTTCACTTTAAAGGAAATCTAGTGTAACACCCTCCCTAAGTACACACATTCATGTAGAGGAAGCAACACTGAGTTATCCATAACTCGTGCACTCAAGGGGGCATTACATAAAGCTGGCATTCATAACAACAATATAATCAATCACACAGATTGAAGTATTAAAACATTCTCATGATTGTTCTTACAAAAGGAACATAAATGTTATCACATGGAAAACTAACTCAACATCTCAAGACATAGTCTCTACTCTAAAGTTCTAAACATTTAAACATACAGCTAAGCCTATAAACTTGACGATCATCTTATAGTTGGCACCCCACTAGATCTTATCTTGTTTTATCCTTGTTCTTAAGTCTTTTGGGATCCACTTCGCTCTTGCTTATCACCTACAGACATCTTGTCCCTATCCATGCATTGTAAAAATGGTTGTTAGCGTAAGTGGCATGAGTATTCTAATATACATATCACTGAAGAGATAAAATGCTACAAAATATCTTTGAACATTATAAACATGAAACTAGTATTAAACTTTGTATAAGACCTAAACATAAATATATCTTCTTTCTTTAGCTTATCTCTTATCATTTAACTTAATCTTTCTCTAGAGACCTATACTCTAGTATTTGGGTCTCATGACCTGCACTAAGGTACCTGGATCACATAACCTGCACTCTGGGCCTGGGTTATGTCTCTGAATTGGCCTGCACTCTGGTGCCTGGGCCACATGACTTACACAAAGGGCATGAGTCATGTCTCTCTTATCTTAATCTCTTTCATTATACTTATAAATGAGATTGTGTACATTCTCTGAACTAAGGCATCTTTTATTTATGACTTTTATCTGACTGTGGCCACCATTATACAATAAGTCCTCCTCTGTGACACTGAGGTGTCCTCTTTGGTGCAACACACCCTCTGTTGGCACAATGTGCCCTCTGTTGACACTAAAGTGTCCTCTATGGTGTAACGCACCCTCTGTTGGCACAACGTGCCCTCTGAAATGGAGTAAACACTCTTATGAGTTGGCAACATATGCCTCTGAATCGTCATGGGACTCTTTGAATGAGGACTTATCATATAATGTATTATGTGAAGGTTTTGAATTTATTATCTTAAGTCTAAACTAACTAAATTCTGAATCCGATCTTATCTAAAACTGGATATTGAGTACTGAACATGTACTGAATTCTGAATCTAAATCTCTGTCCTTAATTTCTTAACTGACTTTATTTCTGAATGTGAATATATGCCTCAATTACTATATAATTGAGATTGGGTCTATAACCCTTACCATGTATCTTTATTCATAATATGGATACTCACACAATGAGTAGTCTATGTTAAAATCTAAATCTAATATCCTTATTATCTGGATAATCCTTAATCTAATACTTTAATCTGATAGGAATAACATAGCTACTTTTGATACTAAATATATGAAAACTAAGCCTAAAGGCATAGGGAAAGGATCTGAACTAAATATGGAAATATGAAGTATATGAGAGTTCTCAAGTATCAGATATCTAAAAGAATGTGATTTCTAATAGGGTAACTCAATTTCTATAAAATCTCATTAAGTCTGATCTCAATACATTCATATGAACTTGAATATTAAATCTTAAAGCAGAAATCATGTAGATTCTCATCTCAGAAACTTAATCGTGACTTAATGTCTCATAATTTGATAATATCATAATAAACTCATGTTACAATATATTCTAATACCAATAGTACCTTTAACTTGGAAATTGGGCCATGGTCTACCATGTGAAACACCCATATTATCACATAATACTTAACTTTTAAGCACTAATCTTTCTAAGGAATCTATTTCACTTCTTAATTCTTAGATCGCTACATATATTAGAAACCTTGATGGCATGTCCTACTTGAATTCTTAGCACACAATTATATCTATGAATGAGGGGAATCCTAACAACATGTTCTACTTGAAATCTCAATACATGATTACATCTATAAGGGACCCTAATAACATATTTGTACTTAAAATCCTAATACATGGTTATATCACATAATTGTGGAAGGATGGCAGTCTTATTTTTGTTTCATATCTTATAGTCTTGAGTATCCATATGGAACATCTCTAAGGGATATGATATAAATATATTCTCTTATCCTTCTTATGAACTTAATTCATGATCTAGAATCATTCCATAACACATCACTACTTAAGGTATTGAGCATATGAAATTCTACAATCATAAGCACATAAAATCTTTCTTACATTTTTTACTTAAAATGTTGGACAGGAAGGTCTCAATTAAGAAGCATATAAATGTACTTGGTTTAATAAACATAAATACTCATGGGCCTGAACCACTTACTTGTGTCATATAGGATAAAATTCTTCATCTTGGATTCCTCTAGTCGGGTCTAAATCCTTTAAAAATTTATGGTGTAACACTTCCTTTAAGTTTAATGATAGGGTTCACATCTTTTACATAGATTTAACAATTATCAACAAATATGCACATAATCTACTTATCTAACCTTTCCTCAAATTAAAATACCTTATCTAGATCATTTAAGAGTCTGAAACCTCCTTCACGATGTTCTTCATATCCTGAGATTTCCAACAAGCCCCTAAACACCCTATTCTGACAATTGAATTGATCTCTATGCATTCTTAAAGTTCATAAAAGTTTAAATCTGACAATTTATATTACCTTTCTTTCCTATGACTTTTAGTCTACTTGGGCCTCATGACCCGGTGGCCCAACAAGGAGGGACATATCCTCTCCCTCATTGACATGGGTGTGATTTGGGGATCGCGATGCCCCTGTTCTTCTATTAAAATAGAGTGTCACTTCTGGCCTCCTCTCCAGCCAGGCTCAGCCGTCTGGGATCAATCAAACGACCATACTTGGGTCTTGCCACTATTGAGACTCTGCCTGATACTGAGGTAGGTGAGAAAGTGGTCCCCAGGCTTGACTCGGCTGGGTACCGAATGGGAGTCTCACCTCCCCTATCTCCTGCACCAAGAACATGGCAACTGCCCAGGTGCTTTGACATCCCTCCTACTATCTCAAATATTGTAGCTTGCTCAGAAGATGATTCCTCGCCTCAGCGCTACACTCTCACTTCACTTGGATGATGTGCTAGTACCCATAGGTGCCCTTGGTGGTTCGGTCCTCTGAAAGCCATGACGGCCCAGACCCACGCGCTGCCAGTATCTTCTTCCTCCCTTTCTTCTTCATAGTTTCTCTATTTATCTTTTTCTACCGCTCACAACCCTAAGTACTTTGTTCCTTTACGGTGCCAAAGCCTAAGATTTATATTGCCCCCTACTTATCAGTCTCACAATGAGATCTGAGACAACCGAAACTCTAGTTAGTTTCCTATTTTGGAAGAATAGAGGGTCGCAAGATCTTTCTCATATTCCACTATTCTTCGAATAACTGACTCAGTTCAGTTTAACCAAAGGGTTGGTTATGGACCACGATTTAGGCTTTCATTTTCTTGGCTCACTACTTAAGTGTTGTATTCCTTATATAATTTCTATAGACTACTCCTTAATCTGGATTGGTCCCAAAATTTGATCAACACCTCATATAACTATCATCTTCTTGTACAAAAATTATCACCATCTAATCCACTACCTAGACTTACACCAGTAATGTATGTTTGATCCCACACGTCCCATGAACAAGATCAACAAATTGAATCACCAAAACTGTGTCACCTCTTATATGTCATTGAGGACATCTACCCAGTCCTAAATTTCATTGCTACATACATTGGAGAGCCTAACTTAAAAAAGCCTAAGATACTCTTAAGTATGTCATATAATCCATTGATAGTTAAAATGCCCTCAAACTCTAGAAAACCCTTCTTATCATCATATTAATCAACCTTAAAATTTTCATATGATCTTTCTAGCATCCCATGAAGATCAAATCACTAAAAATTTCTTGAGTTCTAGATACACATAATTGGACTCTAATACATGATAAAATATGTAAACTTGACTCACTCGTATTGATCTCACATAAATAGGTTTTTCTTAGTAGTACTTTCATCCACAATGATACTTAATAAAAATTTTAGGGTGTGACATGTAGTGTACAAGTTTTCTCAAAAACTTCACACTGTTTAGAAGAAGCTTATGAAATGAAATAAAGAAGTATTAGGGGATGTTAAATATAATACTAAATACATAAACTCGATGCAACCATGTCCCAAACAAATGATGATCCATATCTCCTTGATTCTTATTTAAGAGTCTTAGTTGATGAGAAAAGGAAAGGAGCTTTGAATGTTGCTAATGTTGAGGGGTCCTTTCAAAACAACTTTCAAGTGAGAATTAGCTCAAGGTTAATGATAGAATACAACTGTTTTCTATCACTTTCGTAAGGCTAGGGATAATAGTCACGCTATCTAGTATATGAAGATTAATAATACTAATTGCAATGATGAATATTGTATATCTCAACGCATATACTTTTTATAATGTGTTTGACCAATATACTCTTGATCCTCTGATGATGAATTTCTAGATAAAAACTAGGGTATTCATGAACTCTCATATTCTAAAATTCAAGACATGTGTAATTTTTTTACTAATGAATAGTTTGAAAGATTTGCATGTGATTTTGATTTGGACAATTTCCCTAGTTTAGACAATTTTGATGTTCCCTTTTATATACGTTCTTGTAGTTGGTTAAGATGTATGTTGTGTTGTTAATATTTTTTCCAGTTAAAAAAATTCTTAAACAGATAAACAAGGCATACATTACTCTTAAATCCAAGGTTAAAAATGTTGAATATGTAAAATGTTGCAAACCAATCCCTATATGAAGTGTTTAAAATTATCTCAAAAGTGTTAACCAATAGAATTCAACCTATTTTTTGCTCTTTGTTTAGTATCCATCAAGTAGTATTCATCAAAGGAAAAAAAATATTAGATGCCCTTCTTCTAGAAAATGAAATTGCCAGTGATTTTACAAAACATAACGCCTCTAACAAGACATGCATTAAGAAGGATCTAGAAAAAGCCTAAAATTATGTCAAATGGCCTTTTATCATGCATGCTCTATGAAGAATGTGTTTTCCTATTTATTGGTTGCAATGGATTCCCTATCTTTGGTATGATTACTCTACATGCTCTAGTGAATGGGTAGGAAAATGATGTGATGATTCCTTCTAATCAGATTCATTAAGGGGATGTAGTGACCCCGTGTCTCTTTTTCTTATCTATCAAGGGGTTTAGAGCTATGACTAAGAAGGAACCTAAACATAATGTGATTCATCGTATTGTTTGTAATAATATGATGATATCTCACATTTTGTTCAAATATGACTTTGTGACTTTCATGAAAGATTGAGAGAATGATTTTGAGAATATGAAAACTCTCCTTGATGACTTTGGTCTGAAATTGGGCTTGAACATTAATCCTAGCAAATCTATGTTTTATATAGTAAAGATTTTAATAAGTGTACTACCTCTAAATCTCTGAATATGTCAATTTGTGAGTATACTATGAGATATCTTGGATTGTCATTATTTAGTGGGAGACATAAGAAGTTTTTTGTCTACCCCTTTTAATAAGATCAAAAGTAAATTTGGAGGGATGGACACAAAAAATTATCTTTTAATGGCAAAGTTGAACTCACAATGTCAATTTTATCTTCTTTCACTTGTTTCGGCCATATATTTTCCAATCCCTACATCTATAATGGAAGATATTGAGAAGTTATTCATGTATTTGATTTGAGGAGTTGCATTTCTAGAGAACAAAATGCATCATGTTAGTAGAGCAAGATATGTAGACATAATATAGAAGCGAGTCTAGACATCAGAAGGGAAGATGATATAAACAAAGCTAGGATACTTGTGAATTTTTGAAATACAACATTTGAGAATGACGCTTTATGGGTCATATGGATTAATGGTAAATACCTAAAGAATGATTATGTTTGTTCCATTAAAACTAACTTTGATGGATCATGAATGTGGGAAAATGTTTTAATGTTTAGATATTTAGCCTTTCTGCATAATTCTTATATGATGTGAAGTGATATTCTATTTCCTTGTGAAGATATACATGGGTTCCTGGCTACAAATTTAGATTTGAGTTATTGAACAACAAAACTATTCTCAAAGTACATGTCAACTTTATAGTAAGTTGAAATTTTTTGTTTCAAATGAAAAATGAAATTTTCCAAGTAGATTATGTTTTTCTAATATCTACAATATGATTCTAAGTTTGACTATTCAGTTTAGTGAACATGACTCCATCACCCTAAATAAAAACGAGTTCAGTAAACCTAAAGAATTGTTGGGAGATCATTAGATCCAATGAGATACCAACATTGGGCAAGTTGAATCTAGATATATAATTCTCCTAAACCTTTTATTCTTATTGATTGAAAGGACTTTGTTTACATGGTTCTAGATCAAAATTATTTATGAAGGAAAGGGTTGTATATAAATTCTAGATGTTTCCTCTTTTATTTCATTGCATGTTTAACCTAGATTTTCATAAAAAGCTATCCAACAAGGTTGGATTGTTGAACTCCATACATATGTGGATAGTTGTTTCTCTTATTATTCTAAAAGGATGCATCTCATTCTCCTTGTTGTTTTTTATCATGTTATGAAGGAGAGAAATAGAAGGTGCTTCAATAACATCTCATCTAGTAGTGTTGATTGCTCATCTAGAACCAATCTAAAGGTAGATATTTTGTACGATAACACCCTTTTATTCTTTGTTGTTGTATGTGTACTTTGTTTCAAAAAATAAATGAAGACCCACACTTATTGGTACATATGTGTATATATATATATATGTGTGTGTGTGTGTGTGTGTGTGTGTGTGTATATATATATATATAATATACATATGTTTACCTATACATATATATACACACACATATATATGCCATCATTCACTACCCGTGCAGGTAACTAAGATTAGTTACTCGTGCATCTGTTTTGTAATAGGAAGGCACACATTTGTAATGAGACATCCAATGTTGTAATGAGATGACCAAAATTGGAATACAAAGACTCATTTTGTAATACTACGTAAACTGCTATTACATATATCATTTTACTATATCTAGAGGGAGAATAAAAATTTCATGTTGTATTTACAAAATGAGTCTTTGTATTACAATTTTGGTTGTCTCATTACAATTAGATGTCTTCCTATTACAAAACAATTCCACAAGTATATATATATATATACATATGTGTGTTTGTTTGTTTGTTATTGTATGTATGTATGTATGTATGTATATATATAGAATTAAGGGGAAATCATGTCTAATTTGGGGACAACATGTCAGGTTTAAAGAATTTAATTCAGGTTTTGGGAAATTACGTCTCATTTTTAACATAATAGGGCTCATTTAGGTCAACATAGAATAGAATTGGAGAAGTAAGGTTTGTTTAGGTCATATTATGTCTAATTTTGTTTGATTTATGCTAAGGTAAGGAAAATTAAATCAAACTGGGTCCAAATTAGAACATTTTATATCAAATTCGGGTGAATTAGGTAAATATTTGAGGGAAAACATGTCTACTTTGGGAGGATAGAGGTCTAATTTAGGGAAAACATGTCTTATTTGGGAAGATAAGATCAGATCTGGGAAAATTAATTTTGATTGATTAAACTCAAGGATAACCAATATAATTGTATATAGTAAACTATGTATATAAATATGGCTTAATATATATAGCATCATTTTCATATATGTCAAAATTATAAAGATATATATAAAATGTCTAGGCTCCCCTAGGGTGGGAAGTGTTGGGAAATATGAAAACAGAGATGGTAGCGGAAACAAAAAAAATTCTTTCCATACTCCCTCTACCAGCATATTGAATCAACAACTATGAACTGGGAAGGAAGGGTTACAAGGCATATACCTGGTCCTGGAGAAAGTCTAGCAACAATCCTTGCAAGGAGGTGCTTTTAAATCTGGATGACTATCAAGGTAGTCTCCACGCCTCTATTGTAGTCTACATGAACCACGAAAAACTCCTCATTGCACTTGCTAGAGACAACGGGAAGGAGTTTGTCCTTTCAATTGATAATGTGCTAGCACTGACTTGTTCATCCTTGTTGTCTTTCCATTTTATGAGTAAGACTTGTTCGGGCTCTCACATTACCACAATTGTGAAAGATTAATGTTTGACAACGTTCGTTGTGTGTTTTGAAGGCCTTGACTACCCCCCCCTTTATATAGGAAGGCTAAGTCCAAGGTTTCTAGATCCAATTGGGAGTTGAAGGGGCATAATTTCATGAACTTTCGATTGCTACAAATCATGAGTTAGTCGACTCAACTCCCAGTTGGTGAAATCGTATTCTAATCACTCAACTCGCATGCCAGTCGGTCGATTGGCTATGTTTCTTATTCACAAACATATTGGCTTTCCATGTGGTGATTAATGCATGTCATGACATCAGCATCAATCCTTGATCTGGTCTTACTATCACCCAGTTAGTCAACTGGACTTCTCTTTCAGTCGACTCAACACTTGAGTCTATTAACTCATATTCTCAATTAGTCAACTCCCGTTCCATTCAGTTAACTATTAGTCAATTTTATTTAAGTTGATTGCCTAAACACCTTAGAAACCAATTTAAACCTTATTCATGAGTAAGCTCGTATTCCAAGTTTATCCTATGTGTATGACCCTATAGGCCCCAAATTACATTGGTTGTAAATGTCAATAACCAATTTATGACATCATAAGTAAGAAGTTGTATCTAGCAACACATTGTTGCTACCCAAATAATTATAAAGTTGGAGAAAATTTTTAACCTACATTCGTGATTAGTGTTATCATGATCATATAGTTCCTTCATCACTAATATATAGATTGAACTTGAGGCATGGAAGCGTCATCCGCTTAGTCATTCAGTCTATGTTCCTTGGACTAGAGTAGATTGTAGAGATTCATATGAGCTCAACAACATATATTAACTCAAATGAGTGTGGCCATACATTTTCTCATTCTCACTTATCAAGTGCCCAGGATATCAACTCTAGTAGGAGGGAAAAATCCCATCTACATCACTAATAGTCAACCTCATGTGTCACAATGTATCCAGGCACCATCTTTATGGCAACCCTTATTCAAGGTCATGTTGGATGAGGTTAACACACATTGAATGGCATGTGATGAGTGTATTGTCATCAGGTCTAAGAACCACAACCACCACTATCACATTGAGATGTGATTATGACTGTTATACATGTATCACTTCTCAAGGTGGGTCTATATGGTACATTATTCTCTAACGGGTGCCTATGTGTTTAGTTTGATATCATAAATCATAATGAATGAGATTTTGTTATCAGCCAGCACACATTCTAGTCTTATGTATTATATTTGTCTATTTTTCTTCCATGATAATATCCGACTAGGGACATAACAAGAATATGTATACTCTTATAATTGATATGATATCATTGTTCAGGGCCTCAGCATGAAGACATATGTCATTGAGCAATATCATTATTTAGACATCTATCATGTTATATCATCATCTCATAATTGAACAAACATATACTAGAAATTTACTTTATTGTTAATCAAATCAATTGCAAGATATGCCATTACAAACATCATATGACTGGCTCTTAGGGTACCCATACCAACAAACTCCCACTTGCACTTAGAGCCAATCACCCATGAATTTAATCCCAAGTGACCTTACATGATAATCATTTTTTCATTGTGAAAGTACCTTCATCAATGGGTCAGCAACATCACTTTCAGTTGGTTCTCTACAAATCTTCACATCTCCTAAATGTACAATATCTTGTATGAGATGGAATTGTCGTAATATGTGCTTGGAATGTTGATGTGATCTGGGTGCCTTAGCATGAGAAATAGCACCATTGTTGTCACAATACAACTCTATTGCATCGCTAATGCTTGGAACCACCCCAAGTTTAGTGATGAACTTCTTGATCCAAATAGCTTCATTTGCTTCATTGGAAGCAGCAACATACTTGGCTCTATTATAGAATTAGCAACTGTTCTTGCTTGGAACTCTTCCAGCTTGCATCTCTATTTTTAAGGCAAAACACAAATCCGGATTGTGATATATAGTTATCTTTGTTAGAATGGAAGCTAGAATTTGTGTAACCTTTTACTACCCGCTCTTCCTCACCACTATTAACCATGAACTCATCCATAGGTCTTCTCAAGTACTTAAGGATGTTCTTTATGGTAGTCTTGTTACCTTCATTGGGATCTGACTGATATCTGCTCATTATTCTCAAGGCATAAGAGATATCAGGACGAGTACATAACATTGTATACATGATAGATGCATTTGTAGATGCATATGGAATATTACTCATGTACTCCCGCTCTTCAAAGAACTGGAAATTGAACTCTAGAGATACTTATACCATGGTACATGGGTAAGTTCCTCCTCTTTGAGTTATCCATGGTGAACCTCTTTAGCACTTTATCAATGTATGTTCTCTAACTTAGGCCTAGAAGCCTTCTAGATCTATTTCTATAGATCTTGATCCCAAAGATATAGGATGCTTCACCTAAATCCTTCATAGAGAAGGTACCTCCCATCTAGGTATTTACCATCTGCAAGGTAGGGATGTCATTCCCCATAAATAATACGTCATCTACATACAATATGAAGAATACAATATGCTCCCACTAATATTCTTGTAAACACATGGTTCATCTTCATTTTGACTAAATCCAAATTGTTTGGTTTTTTCATCAAATTGAAGATTCCAACTCCAATATACTTGCTTCAATCCATAGATTGACCTTTATATCTTACAAACTTTATTGGCTTCCTTTGGATTTATAAATTGTTTGTGTTGTGTCATGTACACATCCTCAAGAATATTCTCGTTAAGGAAATCAGTTTTAGTATCCATATGTCAAATCTCATCTTCATAATAATATGTAATGGCAAGCATGATCCTGATAGATTTAACCATGGCAACTGGTGAAAAAGTTTCATCATAGTCAACACCTTTAAATTATCTGAAACCTTTTGCAACCAATCTACCCTTATAGGTTTGTACATTACAGTCCATGTCGATCTTCTTTCTGAAGAACCATTTGAATGCTATGGGTTTTACCCCTTCGGGTGGATCCCCAAGGTCCATACCTTGTTGGTGTACATGAGTTCCATCTCAGATATCATGGATTCAAGCCATTTCTCAGACTCTGGTCCCTTAATAGCTTCAAGGTAGGTTGTTGGTTCATCATCTATGACCAATTCATGACCTTATTGAGTCACAAGGTATCCAAATCTTTTAGGATCAAGGTGTGTCCTATTGAATCTAAAAGGTTCATGTGTTACAAGAGGAATTTGAGATTCCATAATAATTTGTGAGTCTTCTTGTTCCTTATGTACCTCTAGAGGTTCAATATTTTCTTATTGGTCTTGAACTTCTTTGAGTTCTACTTTTCTCCCACTGATTCTTTTGGAAATGAATTCCCCTTCTAGGAATACAACAATCATGGAAACAAACACTTTATTGTCAGATGGAGTGAAAATGCAGTATCCCCTGGTTTCTTTAGGATATCCAACAAAATGACATTTATCCAAATTGGTTCTAAGATTTTCGGGAAACTATTTTCTCACATAAGCTTCACATTCCCAAATCTTCATAGTATGGACATTTCTCATGCTATATCTCATATGTTGTCTTTTGAAACGATTGAGATGGTATAAGGTTAAGTGTAAATGGGGGTGGTTTCAAAAGCATATCTCCATAAGGAAATCCAAAGATCAGAAAAAATAATCATTGATTGTACCATATCCAGTAATGTGGGATTTGTTCTTTTGGACACACCATTATGTTGTGGTAATCTAGGAAGAGTCCATTGTGATACAAAACCACAGTCTTGTAGAAGGTCCTCAAACTCTTGGATTAAGTATTCTCCACCTCTAGGGGTGTAAACGGTGCGGGTACGGTGCGGGTATGACCATACCCAGAACCGTACCTAGTTATTTTTGCGGGTACGGGTACGGGTACGGGTCTAGACCCACATTTCTTAGTAACCAGACCCACACCATTTCCAGAACCGCATATAATGCGGGTACACGGTATGGTTCCAAGGGTATACGGTTCCGTGCAATCTTGTTTTAAGTGTTAAAATTGATGGTTGGACCTATTCTTAGGCCTAAATTGTTGTATTCAAAATTTTCAGAGAGTGACACAAAGCAGTTGTTTTGGGGCGCTTTGTGGACTTAAAATCATTCAAGTACCTACTTTTGGGCCAAAATATTTATTAAAAAAATCATATGGTACACATATATGGTTTAATCACTAGAACAACGTTCAAAATTTCCAACATGTAAGCTTCTAGAGTAACACAAAGCTGCTATTTTAGGGGGCTTTGTGCACTTAAAAATCATTCAAGTACCTACTTTTGGCCCAAAATATTTATTAAAAATATATATATCATATACATATATGGTTTAAGCTCTTTAACGGATTAAAACATCAAAGACAGAAGAAAGAAGTAAGGTATTTCATACCTTCTCCCATGGCCACACTATCGATTAGTAGAATGAACTAGGCAGAGATGAGATGAAGACTATCATATGGATTCGTTGGTCTGGAATGTTGTCATTGGGATGGCGCACTTGGAGCTGGAGCTAAGGTGGGTGGAGCCGAGGCAAACGCAATAGGAGTTGAGCTGGAACGATGTCGACGATGGGCAGAGTTTGGACCTGGGCATGACGGGATGGAGCTGAGCTGAGTTGGATCTGTTGAAGTTGGGTGGAGTTGGAGGTGAGGCGGGAACCCGGTGTCGGGTTGATGAGGGTCTGCGGCAGACGTCAGGCTGATGAGGGCATGCGGCCGGCGTCGGGTTGATGATAGTAGACCTTCGCCGCAGTTGAGACCTGGTGGTGTCGACGACTTGCTCGTTGAGAAGTTGTTGGGTTGGCTCAGCGATTGGGGGGGCGTTGGGGCGACGGGGTCATTGGGTTGCTAAGGGGCTGAAGCAGGTGGGTGGCTTGAAGATGACCGAAATAGCCGCACCTACGGAGAGGATCCTGCTTGATGTCAGTGGACTGAGGCCAGCGTACTCAGTTGAGGCAGATAGAGAGGTGGCTCTAGCTAGAGGCTGGCGGCTGCCCTAGCTCTGTCTTTGTCCGCTCGCTTTGTGGAAAGCAGAATGAGAGGGGAGAGGAGACAAAAGTCTGAATGGGTTAGGGGACATTAGTTTTAATCTTTGGGCTACATTAGGTTAGAAATATCCACTGTTAGATCATGTCCAGTAGTTTTTTAGCCATAGATTCTAACAAACTTATATATATGTATAAATTTATATTTATATATTTATATTTATGGGTATACGGGTATAGCGGGTATGGGTATAGCTATACCCATTATTGGAACTGGGACAATACGGATATGGGGGTATGTGGATCTAGAAAATTGGACCCGTGATGGGTTTTGACGGGTATGGTTTGTGGGTACGTGGGTATACCTGTGCCTATTTATAGCCCTATCCACCTTGATCAAAATGAATTGCCTTAATACTTTTACCATTCTGGTTTTGTATTTCATTCATGAAATATTTGAACCTTTCAAGGGATTCTGACTTATGCTTCATCAAGTATACATATCCAAACCTACTGACATCATCAGTGAAGGTAATGAAGTAAAGGTAACTACCTCTGGTATTTGTTCTAAAAGGGCCGCATACATCAGTATCTATTAGTCCTGATAGATCACTTACTCTCTCACTGTGACCAGTGAAAGGATTTTTTATCATCTTTCCCAACAAACTAGACTTGCATGTCTCTATTGATTCAAAGTCAAAAGATTCTAGATAACTATATCTATGGAGTCTATAAATGCGTCCCTCACTAATGTGCCCCATGTGACAAAGCCAAAGGTATTTTTTGTTTGAGTTATGAAGTTTCATCCTTTTGGTATATATGTAATAAAAATTTGTCTCTAGATCTAGAAAATAAAGACCATAAGACATTGGGGCACTGCCATTTTCAACTTTAGTAGTAGAACATCGACCATTCTTAATGTAAAATTCAAATCCATTGTTGTCCATACAATATACAAAAATGATGTTTCTATTACTGGCATGTGCATAATAGCAGTTCTGTAACTCTATTACAACTCCATTGAGTAAAGATAAATGATAGGTTATAACTGTAGTGGCAGCAACTCTTGCTCCATCTGTAACTTGTAGTCAACGTCATCCTTTATTAAAGGTTTACTTCTTTTCAGATCATGCACTTTAGAACATATGTGAGATCCACATCCAGTATCCAATACCCAAGATGAATAAGTAGACATATTTATCTCTATAATGTATATACCTGAAGTTGAAATCTCTATCCCCTACTTCTTCTTCTGCAATTCCTATAGATAAAGAGGGAAATTTCTTTTCCAGTGTCCAGCTTGGTGACAGTTGTGACAATTGCCTTCCTTGGTCACCCCTCCCTTTGCTTTTAGAGTATAATACTTGGGTTTCTATCCAACTTTAGAATTCTTATCTTTGCCTTTTTCCCTTGGACTTCCCCTTTCCTTTGTCGATCATCATCACAAATTTTGGTTTGTCCTTATTCATGTTCACTTCAGCGGTTCTCAACATGCCAAGTAATTTTGACAACAGTTTGTCAAAATTATTCATGTTGTAGTTCATGACAAACGGGTTATATGATTCCAGTAGTGACTGCATAATCACATCTATGGCCAGCTCTTAGCCTATAGGAAAATCCTAGTCTAGCAAGGTTCTCCACATACCCAATCAACTTGAGTACATGGGGCACTACTGGATCTCCTTCTACCATATTACACTTGAACAACACCTTTCAGACGTCATATCTATCTTGTCTTGTATGATCTTGGTATATGTTCTCAAGACGTGTCACCATCTCAATAACATCCATATTCTTATGTTGTCTTTGCAACTCATAGTTCATTGAGCATGGCATCAGACACTTGACATCCACGACATCATGGGAATGCTTCTTGTAAGCATCCCTTTTAGCCTGAGCTGCAGTGGGATCGGGTCATGTGGACCTGGTACCTCTAGGACATAGAGCTTTCTCTCTTAAGTGAGAATGATTCTCAAAGTATCTTGAACCAGTATGGAAGTTATTCCCATATAGCTTGTCCTTCTCAAAGACTGATTGCAAAGAATATGTGTTGTTGTTCGTCATATGTTTCTACAAAAGTATTAAAAAAATTGTCAAAATAGTTTTGATTTGAATTGATTAAAGCAAAGACTTTAATTAATTATTGCTCCCAAATTGATAGCCCTCACTACCCAGCCAACGTCAGCATCCATAACCAACTATCAAGGTAGGCAACATTTGCCAATTGCATCATATGCAATTCTTGGATAGATCGTATGCACAACTCTTTGTCATAATCCATCTTTATGCTTCTAGGTGCTTAATCCTATTATATCCACCTATTTAAGTCTGACCCAAAAGCCAACACAATAGGATATGCACCCTACAGAGGCAGACCCACATATCTACCATCACAGTTCCACAAGATAGATGACGCACCACGCTGAGGTGTGCCCGTGCTTAGTTGATCAAGTTTTTCGTGTATGTTCCTTATGGAAAGCATCTTAGACTTAATATTTAATTGAGGGATTTATATATAAATGCATATACATATCCAATCACCACATACTTATGATATGTATCATATACATGCTATATCCATAAACAAAACATGAAATCATAATATATGAGCGACAGTTATGGCCATACTAATGTAATTATTTGGAGCCACAAAGAATTTCCACCTCCTAAGGTCATACGTCTCATGTAACAATGTGTACTTACAAAATATATGTGTTGGAAATGGCATGGTCGATCGATTAGACCCTCCAATCGATCTACTAGACCTCCAGACATTCGGATGGTATTCATCATTCGGTCGGCTGGTGCTCAGCTCTAGCGTGTGGCTAAACTCCTCCAATAGATTAGTTGGGCCTCCACTTGGTCGAATCACTCCTCTAATTGGTTGGCTGCTCCAGTACTCCAGTTGATTGACTCGACACCCGGTCAATCGACTCACCTAGTTAGAATGCCTTCTTCTTGTAACCATATAATGAAACTAATATGACACTATTCTTCATATTAAAATTTTGTAGGGAAACCTCGAGTTACATCTGTAGGGAGAATAGAAAGGAAAAGCATTAATTACATATGGAACAAGAGGACAAAGATTCACTGTGCAAACCAAATTATTAAGGAGCCTGAATAAAACCATTCAACCATACAGATAGGCAAGAAATTTTAACTATCCACACATACATCCACCATCAAATGTTGTTAAGTGACGTGTATACATTGCATATATATCATATATATAGAAGTGTATGTGGTTTAATCACATATGAACATTAATCATTTTAAATATTTGCATTGTATGCAATAAATTAAATGATAAAATGAAATCCATTCATATCGATTAAATCGCAAAATATAGTAAATTGATGTGGCTCTGATACCATTGTTGGGAAATATGTTGATAGAGACGACATCAAAAACTATAATTTTCTTGTCATATTCCCTCTACCATCATATCGCGTCAACAACTATAAACTAGGAAGGAAGGGTTAGGAGGCATATGCCTAGTCTTGGAGTAAGTCCAGTGATAATACTTCGAAGGTGGTGTTTCTAAATTTGGACGCTATTGAGGCAGCCTCCTGACGTGACACCATGGACGGTGGTTGATGTCATCCTCCTAGCATATTGGAAGCAACCTCCATGCCTCTATTGTATTTCACACAGACCACTAGTAACTCTTCTGCATGCTTGCTAGAGCCAATAGGAAGGAGTTTGTCCCTTCAATTGTCAACTTCATAGAGTTGACTTATTCTCCCTTACAGTCTCTCCCCTTTACGGGTAAGAGTTGCTTGAGCTATCGTGTTACCACGAATGTGAGAGGACAATGTTTTTTAGAGTTAGTTGTATGTTCTAAAAGCCTTGACTATCCCCCTTTATATAGGACGACCATTATCAGGGTTTCCAAATACAACTGAGAGTTGAAGGGGTAGAATTTCATGAATTTTTTACTATTGTAAATCACGAGTCAGCTGACTTGACTCCTAGTCGGTAGACTTGCACACTGGTGCATTTCTGCTAATGGTGTTACACACTACTCAATTGGAATTTGAACAGATGCAATTCGGTGAGCAGACAACACACGGGTGGATTAACTTTTAAAATGTATAGACCTAAACCTACACACCTACTTCTATTAAAAACAATACACCCGCAAACGCATGGGGTCATGTTGTAGTATAGGAGGGCGACAAGTATAGGGTCGATCCATAGGGAGAAAAGGGGGCACTAGAGCTAGGTTAGTTTTTGGGCTAGGTTCCTACTATGGATTTTAGGGTTCAAGGGTTTAAAAGTTGATTTGTTGATTATACTAATGATGAACAAGAAAACAATTGAAGGAGGCCAAATAATATTAAAACCTAAGTTAACCCTAAATAGTTAGTTCTAATGAGTAAGAAAAGACAGGGCAAGCAAGGAAAGAGAACAAATTGTGTTAAGGTGGGAAAAACAAGGTCTACACTACACTAGGCTAGCAAACAAGGCAAAAGAGCAAGTAAAGACCTAAACTAGCAAGAACAAGGCAAGAAGCTAACTAATCAAGTAAAGAACTAACTAAGTTAATGCTAGCTAAGCAAGAAGGCAATTAGGGTTTTAAAGCAATAAAGGGATGTATGGTCTATTTGGGGGATGCACTTATCAATTAGGTTGGGGGTGATGTGAACATTATGATTTCATTTAGATTATCAAATCAAACAACAAGATAGAGTCTAATGAATTATCCTAAACTACTAACTGACCATGGATATGCTAGGTTGTGTATAGGGGAACTAGTCCCTAACACCCCCTACTACCCTTGTGAGGCTCAATTGGGTTAGGGTTTAGGTGTAATTCAATTGGAGTCTAAAAAATCCTAGGTTTCTAGGTTAGATGATCTTAGGGTGATTAGGGGTTGAGGTTAGTAATGGGAGGGGAAGTGAGGGTTTAGGCCTCCCATCACCCACATTCTAGCCTTGAGAAAGCTACAAACTAAGTACACTAAATTCATCTAATCTAGCTACTTAGATCTCTCAAATAGGGTTACGAGAATTGGTTCGCATGTAGGAAGATGGGTAGCTATTTAGGGATTCATGAATTGGACCTAGGAGTAAATCCCAAAATTCACACATATAAGTAATTTACCTAAATTCCTAGGTGATTTCAAGCACAAACCAACAAGCAATTCATGGAGAATGAGATAGAAATAGAAGATAATCATTAGTAAATGAAATTACAATTTTTATATATTATTTTCTCCCAACACAGTATCAAAGTATATTTTTGGCCCCAAACAACCCACCTAAGGGGCCTAGCTACTCATGAAAATGGAAAATGCAAAAAATGGAGAAAGAGGTAGAAGAAGCCATGGAGCTCGGTGTAGATGGAGAAATCCTCTTCTTCAGTTATTGCAAGACATCCTCCTCCCTCTTCCAAGGTGTAAGGGCATGGGATGATGGTGGAATAGTGTCAAAACACTAGGAAACTAGGATTTTGGTGGTGGAAATGGTGAAATGGAGTGGAATGGATAGGGAACGAAAATGGAGTGCTAGGAGTGAGCTAGGGGTGGCTAACCTCATGCTCCAGCAACCACCTAGGTATATATAGGTGTGGGGGAAGCAATAGGTCAAGTTGGGGTAAAGTGAGAAATGTAGTGCAAAAGTAGCTAGGTTTTTGTCGGTAGCACGGCCGTGGTTGGAAGGGGTGAGAATGGTCGTGGTGAAGTGGAATGACCGTGGTGAGAAATGGGGAAAAATCATTGTAACTTGGTAACTTTTGGACATGAAGTAGTACGGCTGTGGTGGTCATTACGGCCATGGTAGGGCAAGGGTAGCATGGCCGTGGTGGCTTGGAATGCTCTGTCCATTCTCTTCTCCACGACCATTCTGGCTCTACGCAACACGATCGTGCAAGGTGGCATGGCCATTCAGTGTCAGTCCACCATGGATATTTTGAGTGGCACGGTCGTGGTGATTCCTGTGTTACTTTAATGTGACTCTGTTGATTTTAGATGAGGAACCACGACCGTTATAAGGTACCACGGCCGTGGTGGTCTCTATTGCAGCACTTTGACTTGATTCCTTGGATTTTCTTGTAAATCTTTGCTTCAATGGAGATTTGGCCACTAGGGGTAGGTTGAGGGAGCCTTGGACTTCACTTTAGGCCTCTCCAAGGGTAGAGAAACCCTAGGATCACTCCTTCTCTCTCTCTCTTCCATCCAAGTGTGGTCCAAATGCCTAAAAAAATATGCAAATAATGTCCATAAGTGCATTTTACACAAATTATTCATATTAGGGGAAATAACATGTAATCTAGAAGGTATAGATGTGATTGAAATGTAATATGATACAAGATGAATCCCTAAAATAGGAATGCATCACATGTGAGTCGGTCGAATTGCACGCTAGTCAACCGATTAGCTATATTTCCTATTGACAAACAAATTGGCTTTCAATGTGATGATAAATCTATGTCATAATGTTAGCATCAATCTTTGATCCAGTCTTACTGGACACCTAGTCAGTCATTTGGACTTGTCAGTTGGTCAAATCAACACTTGAGTCAATTGAATTATATTCTCAACCAGTCAACTCATATTTTAGTCAGCCAACTATCAACTAATGTTGTTTAAGTTGATTGCCTAAACACTTTAGTAACTAATTTATCCCTTATTCATGTGTACACTCCTATTCCAAGTGTATCCTATGTGTGTGACCCCGTAGGTCCCAAATTATGTTGGTAGTAAATGTACATAACCAATTTATGACATCACAAGCAATGAGAGGTATCTAGAAACACATCATTCATACCCAAATAATAAGAAAGTTGGAGAACAACTTCAACCTACATCTGAGAATAGTGTTATCATGATCATATAGTTCCTTTATCACTGATATCTAGATTGAACTCGAGGCATGGAAGCGTCATCCTCATAGTCATTCAATCCATGTTGATTGAACCAGAATAGATTGTAGAGATGCATATGAGCTCAATATCATATATTAACTCACATGAGTATGGCCATGCATTTTCGCAGTCTCAGTTACCATGTGGACAGGATATCCACTCCAGAAGGAGGGACAAGTCCCATATACACATCACTCACAGTCAACCCTATGTGTCACAATGTATCCAAGCACCATCTTTATGGCAACCCTTATTCAAGGTCATGTTGTATGATGTTAAAATAGATCGAATGGCATATGATGACTTTATTGACTTCTAGTCTAAGAACTACAACCTTCACTATCACATTGAGATGTGATTATGATTGTTATCCATGTATCACTTCTCAAGGCAGGTATATATGGTACATTGTTCTCTAACAAGTACCTATATGTTTTGTTTGATATCATATATCATGTTAATGAGATTTTATCACCAGCCAACACACATTCTAGTCTTATGTACTATTGTTATCTATTTTGATTCCACAATAATATCTGACTAGGGACATAACAAGAATATGTATACTCTTATCATACATGTGATCTCATTATTTAGGTCCTCAACCTGAAGTCTCATAATTGAACAAACATATAAATGAAATTGCCTTTATTTTCAATCAAATCAACTACAAGATGTGTCATTACCATCATCATATGAATGGCTCTCAGGGCACACATACCACTAGGAAGGACCTTTTGATGTCTAAACGAGTATCAAGTTGGTATTCTGTGTGGTAATGCACCAACTATGAAGGTAAAGTACATGCCACACTCAAAAGTATAGTGTGATGTTTTTGGAGGTATACTATGTATAATAGTTGACGTTTCACTACTTGATATATATATAGTATTTGAGATGCAATGACAAAGTGTATGAATATTATGGTATACATTCATTTGAAGGTAGAAATGTTATTTTTTCTTTTGTTAATTTCTCTTTGTTTACATATTGGAACTAAAAAGAATATACTTTCCTATATTAAAACAAGCTGATAAAGGACATTTATATGCAACATTTCACAATCCATTTCATAAAAAATTACAAAACTCAGTTGGACTCTTGATTCTTCAACATAATTTTTTTCAATAATTTTTTGCACAAGTTACAAACATATTATTTATTTTAACTTGACCTATTATGAAGACTTGTTTTCAAATACTTTTCTTTAGAGAAGAATTTGAAACAACAAATCAGTTTATTTACTAGTTGGTTGTTTTAGTACAATTGTTGAGACTTTATGGGTGAATGATGCATATACACAAGCCATACAAATATGTAACCCAAATGAGCATACTCTCATATAACACAATGGTCCACAAGCGGATAGGTTCATGATGTAGTATAGGAAAGTATCAAGTTGGGATTGATACCACGGGGAGTGAGTTAGGACAAAATGCTAGCTAGGGTTTACTTCTTTAGGTTTCCAAATAAGAGATTAGGGTTTGATTGGAAGTTGTAATTACACTAGCATGAACAAGAAAGGATGAAAAGCAATAATCAAACCTAGATCAACCTTACACAATAAATCCTAACTAAATAAGAATAATTAGATTAAGTTAACCAACAAATAATGAATAGAGAGAGAAATTAACTCTACTAAACTAGAAATTACACTAACAAAGCAATAAATGACTAAACTAAGCAATTAACTAAGTGATGTACTTAAGTAAGCAAGAGAGATACTAACTAAAAAAGACTTCACATAATCAACTAAACAAGAGTGAATTACTCTAGAAAGACCTAACTAACATGAACAATCAAGTTGACTAAGAAAATAAGAAGCAACTAACTAGCAAGAGAGAAATCTAGGGTTTTATTAAGTAGATGTGGTATTGGGTTGTTTGGGTGGAGAATATGTAACAATCAACCATGCCATAGAGTCCTATCCATGCACAAACATCCGATAAATAGCTATCATACCAAACAAAAAAGATTAATGTAGAGCATGCATCCTATTCTATTATTTTATCATGGATGGAATTGTGGTGTATGGGGTAACTAGTCCCCTAAAATTTTGCATCTATCCTTACATGACTCACATTTGTCCTTTTACGGCTATATTAAATAAGTAACAAGTAGATAAAGATATAATTACCTATGTCTAAGCTTATAGATGGGCTTCTTCTAATGCACTTAGGGCCAAGGTGTGGTGTGGAGTGTAGGTGAAGGGTATCTCACCTCCCACTATCTCCATCTAGCCACTAAGAAAGCCTTTTTGCTAAGTGCATATGGAAGATAACATCTAGTCACTTATATGTCACACCTAATGCTAGGGTAACATGGAGATAAAGGGGAAGGGGGAGTGTAAAATCCCAATTTTATAAAACATATAAATAACTAGATCTTTAGTAGGTTATGTTGCTATGCTGACATGCATGGATTTGATGAAGCAATGATCGTCCATCGACTACCCATCATCCCTAGTGTGCATCCCATAAAACAGTTGGCCAAATGACTATGACTAGAATAGAGCATCAAGATTAGGGAGGAAGTTCAAAAGCAATACAATGTTAGTTTCCTAGAGCCGGTCAACTATCCTACATAGTGTGCCAACATTGTTCTAGCTCCCAAGAAAGACAACAAGGAACGGATTTTTGTGGATTACCGTGACCACAATAAGGCATCTCTAAAAGATTTCCACTTCCACACATAGACATACTCATTGGCAATACAGCTAGACTTGCACTGCTTAGCTTCATGGATGGATTCAATGGATACAATCAGATCAAGGTAGCAAGAGAAGAAAAAGAAAAGACCACCTTCATCACATAATGGGGAATGTTCTGCTACTGAATCATGCCTTTAGGTCTTACAAACATCAAAGCTAAATATCAAAGGATAATGGTTTCTCTATTCCATGACATGATGTACATATAGTTGTAAGTCTATGTGGATCCACATCACCAACCTCGAGAAGTGATTTCAATGATTGTGGTATTTCTCCCTGCACCAGAATTCTACCAAATGCATTTTTTGGTGTTACATCTGGTAAGCTACTGGGATACATTGTCAGCCAGAGAGGAATCAAGGTAGATCTAAGAAAAGCATGGGCCACCTGATAAATGCCTTCCCCCATAAGTAAGTAGGATATACAAGACCTGCTCATGCATCTCCAACACATCATCCTCTTTATTGCCTAGCTCATAACTATCTATGAACCTATCTTCAAGCTACTAAAGAAGAACTCAGACTTTGGATGGAGTGAGCAGTGGAGTCTGCACTCTTGAAGCTCAAAGATTACCTTGCTAATCCTCCAGTTTTAAGGCTCGTTGTGTCTGGGTTTCCTCTCATTTTGTGTCGATCAATTTGTGCGACATCAATGGGTTGAATCCTAAGTCAAGAAACTAGAGACGGTGAGCAAACTATCTATTACTTGTCTAAGAAGTTCGATGACCCAGAGGCTCACTACACCACAATCGAGAAGTACTACTTGGCCACGATCCATGCAACAAGGAAGTTGCGCCGCTATATGATGGTGTATCCTCTATAGATAATCTACAAGAATGATCCACTTCACTACTCATGCAACCGTCAAACCCTGATAGGGAGATGCAATAAATGGCAGGTAATGTTGTCCTAGTTCAACATTACCTATCTTCCCATGAAGGCAATCAAAGAACAAGACACTCACATATCCATTAGTTGATTCTCCGCTACTAAAAGAAGCTACTCATGAGTATGAGTTCCCAGATGAAAATATAGGGATGATCAACCCACCATACATTAGGATCCCTCCATATATTGACATGTGGACAATCTTCTTCAATGGAGAAGTGAACCAAAATAGGCTTACTCTTGCAAAGCCCCCGTGAAGATCAACTACTTATAGCTCAACGGTTGGAATTTGCTGCCATGATTAATATGGATGACTATTAAGCATGAATCTTGGGTCTCTAGCTCACCAAGCAGAAAGGGGAATAACGACTACATGTCTACAGAGATTCCCTCCTTGTCATCTCCCAAGTCTAGAACAATTGGATAAAACACCATCAAAACTTGGTCTGGTATCAAGAACATATGTAGCTTCAAGAAAGTATCTTTCCACTTTAATAGAAGAGAGAAAACACCTTCGTTGATGCACTAGTAACCCTCAATTCATGGATTGATATCCATGAAGTTCAGACCTTCTCTATAGAAGATGAGGTGCTCGCCTAACCAGTCTATTGCATGGTCATCGACAATGCAACCAACAATGAAGAAAATGCTTGGTTTCACGACATCAAGGACAATCTATCAATCAAATCCATTACAAAAACCTCTCCCGGAGAGAATAGCTGACATTCAAGCGACAAGCTACTCAATACTACTTTCTAGGGGCAGGACAACTATATCATAGATCTTATAACCAGACTCTCCTTCGATGTGCTGACAAGTTAGAAGTTGAAACTCTAATGAAGGAATTTCATGCCGGGTCACGTGTCACACACATGAATAGAGTTGTGTTAGTCAAAAGATACAACTCTTGGGATACTATTGGAAAACCACGGAAACGGACTATTTCCAATTTGTTTGTAAATTTTGAGCCAGTCAAATCATGGAGACTATATCCATTTTCCTATAAATCAACTCTAAAACATCACCATGCCTTGTCCATTCTCATCTTGGGTCATCGACATGATCAACAAGATCAACCGTAAGGCATCTAATGGAAATTTTGTCATCCTTGTCATGATTAATTAATTTACTAAATGGGTCGAGGCAATGTCTATCACCAATGCATCAACCCAACAGGTCATCAAGTTCCTCAAGAACAACATCATAACCCAATATGAGAAACTACACAAGATTGTTTTAGAAAATAGTAACAACTTCATCACCAAGACCATCAAGGAGTACCTAAGTTCCTTGGGAATCAAACATCATTGAACATCACCTTATCGAACGGAAGCTGATAATAAAAATATAGTCAAGATTTTGAGGAAGACCATCAACTCTCACTCCAACTAGCATGAATACCTTTTGATGGCTTTGTGGCCCTACCACATTTACATCAAAACTTTGATAGGGGCTACGTCATACTCCCTAGTGTACTAGATGGAAGTTGTCCTATCAATTGAGATGCAACTCCTTTTGCTCCGCATACTACGAATAAGAAGACATTCAGAGACCGAATGGCTTCAAGACTGGGTTTACAGTCTCAACACTCTTGAACAACAATGGTAAAAAGCCCTACACCATACACAACTCTATCAAGCAAGAACAACTTGAGCATTCAACAAGAAAGATCTATCTCACAGCTTTCAGAAGGGTGATCTAGTATTGAGAGTCATCCAAAAGTTTATTACAGGGTGAGGGACCCTACATCGTCCATGAAATTATGACTGGGGTTGTCTGGGCTTGAAGGACATGAATGGAGATATCCATCTTCAACACACGAACTCTAGCCTCATCAAGCTATTGATCAAGCTACCACAATGAGCAAACCTCTAGCAGAAAGCCATGTAATAGAGATAGAAGCTCCCAATTTTTTGATGAAACAACTAAAATTTACTTAAACACCTAATTGCGTACCCCGTATACCCTAAATTAGAAAGGTCAAAGTAGAACCTAGTGCTTAGCATAGAAGGAGTATGGACATTATCTTAAGGCTCCAACGGTTTGCCAGCCAAAAAATAACTCCTCTTTTACTGAGGAAAAGGAGTTATTTTTTGGCCGGTGAACCGTTGGATAGGTTCATGACTGTGGCTCAAGCTAGGAGAATCCCCATGATCAAAACACAAAGGTGACATAGGTTGTAAGTTCCCTGAGGCAAGTCACATCTGATCTGTATAAATGACATCCTGACATCTATACCCTAGGAGATGTTATAACCTTTACATATGTTGGAATTGTCCAAAAAAGGAAAGGATCGTTAGGATAAGGGCAAATATTGAAATTATTGGCAGCTACTCTCACCTCCCTCAGACAAAGGGGTGGGACCAATATCTTCATGCACTGGTTTGGGAGTCATGGGATGGGAAACCCTCGCTAGGAAAACCACATTCATTCCTCATGAAACCCTTTACTAAGTCCATGAGCATCAATGTCAAAATAAAAAGATTAATATAAAAGACGGGGCACCATAAAAGAAAAAAAAAGCCCTTTAAATAGGCAAACACTTGCTCATATTTGATCTCTACTCTAAGACATGTCACCAATAAAAGCCCATCGGGGTGTCTCTGACATCTGGCACCTTGGGATAACTGAGTAGGGATTCCCTACTTGTGCAACTATTACATGGCATGGGTTTAGCTCTTTTCATGACACTTAGGTCCAATAGAGATTCTTCCATATGTCTCACCTAGGATGAGGGGCTCCCTCGTGATAGAAAGTACTGCGGACATTTAGAAGGAGGAAATATCTATGAGATTAGGGTGAGAGGTAGCTTAAAGCTCTTGGGGTTTCAATCTTCCAACTTCATGCAAGGAGGTAGGAGAGGAAGAGGTGATCCCATCCATATGAAAATCTACAACTATCCCTGGAGACCTAAAAATGCATAAATAGGAGTTCTAGACTGCCCCAATCGGATGACTTGTCTAGAAAAGGAACTCTCATTTGTATGCACCTCATGGATTCTGGTCCAACATACATTTTGAAAGCATCGTGGAAGGAGTACCCCAGTTGGTTCTTCATTTCATGAATCAAAAACTTTTATTCCAAAAATAAAAATAGTACAAAATGCTAGCTCCTTACGGCAACAAAAAATCTAAAAAACAATAAAAACACAAAAAGAGGCATCATTTCAGTTCTACAAAAGGATCGCAAGTCATTACCACTAAAGGTGTAAATGCAAGCCACACCATATACTTAGGAGAGTAGTCCTAACCCATTTGGAAAGAGTATTGGGTCATTCTCTTCTAATGTAACCACATTTCTACCACCTTCTCATGAACATTTTGACAATATAGCATCAGTTTATTGAAAAATAGAGGAAGATCTTTAAATTGACGCATACATTGTCGATGATTGAATTTTCATAACACTAACACAAGGTAGTGTGCAACACAACCCTCTAGAATAGGAAAGATGATCAACCACTGAAAAGTAGGCATGTCGACGTGCATGCCAAATTATCAAGATGGAACTCCATCCACCCCCAATGAATATCTACAACCTACAAACCAACAAGACAATGAGCCAGATCTTCACACGGCTAAAGGGGAAGACCCACCTGAATACACTTTGATAGAAACTCCTTTTCCATGCTATACTGAGTATTCAAAGACTCCTTCAATCTAGTAGGACCAATGTGCATTCCCAGATAAATCTGTAGAACTTGAAAGGGTCCCTTATCTTTTCAGTCAATTGTGCTTCTTCCAAGCACCTATATAGCTTAGCCAATAAATATTTGACAACACAATACCCTAAAGGCATAAAGTAGGAGACAAAGTCAAAATTATCTCTACATGGTAAAAAAATTCCTGATTCAAGCTCAGAAAAGTAGAAAGAAAATAACAAGGATAAAATTTTCCAAGTCAATCATCCCCTCTCGACGTCCACAGTGATGTTGATTCATCCACAATATGCCCAGATAATGGACGAATCTCTCAATAGGGATTAGTTCCCCCCTTGATCCTACTCAGACCACCATGATGGGTGCTCAACAAAGATTTCAATTAATATTCATATGACATATACAATCGCAAATCAAAATGGTAGATACACGACGTGGTTTCGCATCACCCCTGATGCCATCATCACCATCTTGCTCATCTATCAGAGGATCATCCTCAAGCCAATCACAAGCAACCATCTACATCACACTGACGACAATGTCGAAAGATTTCCACAACATCTAAATTTACATCAATTGGACAAAAGACGATTGAGAAAATGAAAAAACACAAACTTGACCGAATCGCAAAAGAAAATGTGCATTCAGACCATCTTCAGCCTTTAGAACACAAAGAAGTCCAGGAATCTAAAAATTGGATTTCACCACCAAGGGTCGAAATGGCCGAACCAAGCTACAAAAGCGAAAGTTATACCTTCCCTGAAATGGACATAGTTGGAAACCGCATTAAAACATCACTGGAGAGGACCACCATAGGAATCTCACTGTCGGGATACCACCGCACATGTTGTTGGTTCAAAGACTGGGGATCCTTGTGATTTGTTGGCTCTGACCACAGGGCATGCTTCTCCCCTCTCTTCGCTGCCACTACTCAAAAATGCCTTGTACTAATCACCGCAGTCGTCGTTCGGATGCATTGAGAAGAAATGGGAGGGTGATCGAACTTCCTCCCATTCCCCTTCTTTTAAAGACAAAAACTAATGCATAATTTACAAATAGATCCCTAGATTTACAACAAAAATTCTAGAATCCTAAAAAAATATACCAAAATTTGGTAAAAATTAGAAAAGTTCAAATCTTGACTCTAAAACAACAAGATCTTTTGTTCTTCCAAAATTCTATTCAGATCTTCATATGATCAATTAGGGTCCTGGACTATGACCTTAACTAATTCAATCGTACTTTTATTTACAAATCAATTAGGGTCTTGAACTACAACCCTAAACTAATCCAAATATTCTCCAACATAAAATCTTTAAGGATCTTAGCTCACGGCCTTAAATTGAATTGTGTCAAACCTCATTTTCAAATCTTTTCATGATCCCGGGTCATGGCCCTCAAACTCAACCGACACAAAGTTTCTTTTTTCCAAGTTGTTGGGGTCATGGACCAAGACCTAAAACTAGACCACGAGCCTTGTCCTCAACAAGCTCCCATACCCTCTTTTATCTTCCCATCTAGGGTCTCTACTCACGACCAATGACTAGAATCCAGATCGCCTCTTAGTGCAAACCTTTTTTATTGATCATGAATTGTGTCCACGGTTATCAACTTTGATTCCACGCACACATCCTCTTACAATGGCAGATCATGACTTGAATTCGATTGCCAATCCCACCTCATGACCTTGAGTTATGACATGAATCTCAACTTGATCACACAAACAGCTAACTAATAGAGTCACTGGCTAGAAAGGCCGCCTTAAATATAAAAGCTTGTTTAAAAAAACAAAATTTCCAAATCCTGATGATCTAAGACCTATCCCACTGGGAAAAATTTGCACATTGTACCTTTTAAGAGTTCTGGTCCTGAGTCAAATCATCTGACTCTAAAAATTAAAGATGCGTAGGAAAGTTGATGACTAATCTTTTTCCAAAGATCCTTTCCAAGCAAGGCAGTTGCCACTATCTTCAATGATTATAGACTCTTGACCATTCATGTCTCACTGACATACTACAACCAACACCCACTTTTTCACATTCACCCTTTCTTGCTAAGGCATAAATTAGTGGGAGAATTAGGTACACTTATTTCAAGAACTAAAGTAATGATGAGAGACTTTTGCATATGATAAACCACTTTTGGCTCATCAAACCTTTAGGGAGACGAATGATGGATCAGACACAGAAAATTTCCTAAGTCAAAGGTTGCCCTTACTATAAAGAAATCATTCATTTTTCAATCTTTTCCTCACTAATTAGCTTTATAAGGAAGAGATATCACACTTGTTTTCCACTCTCCATGAGTTTTTTTAGAACATCATTGGCAAGTCCAACCTTTTTGGCCTTCCATAACTAAAAATGGGGGCCATACATGGCTTAATCATGTAGTTTTCACTCTTATCTCGAACCTTTGCTTGAGAGGGGAAAACTATTGACACCCCATTTTTTCTCACCCAGTAGAAATCCATGACTAATGTCAATTCTCTATGTAATGATGGAATTTGTTTCACATCCTACCCAATTTCGACATATTTTCTTTTTCCCATATTTTTTCACTCATAAATTACATCATGTTTTCCCACTTTCACCTAGGTCAGACGCTTCTGCATAGAAAGCTTCATTCAGACCAAAAGTGCAATTTGTTCCTCAGTTTTTCCATAAACAGGCTATCTTTTCATAAATTTCCCAATTGAATTGTTATGTGTTAGATATTCCCTTTTCAATTGCATTTTTCTAGAAAAATTCGAGAGATAACTCCAACTTATCTTTCAAAGGACACCCAGGAAGATCGCAGCCATCTGCCAAAGCCATGTGAGTGGATTGCCTTGATCTGTGTGCCAAGCATGGCACATGAGGGTGATTTGCCACCTCTTCCAATAGATTATGACCAAAATCTCAAACCCTAATCTCAAACTATAGATAGACCCCATATCCAATGAATTCCATGCCCCCTTCATCTCTCCTAAATCCAAAGAAATGAATGTATGTCTCTTTATTTTCGTGTTTCTTGTGATCAGGGGATCCTTCCTCTGACACTGCCTGCCCTACTAGATTCTGTAGAATGGTGAACTTCTATAACTGATATATCTAATTGTTGAACTTGCTGTCTATCTAATTTCTTATCTATAATTGTTGCATCTGACATGATCTTTTGTTGCATCTAATATGTTATCTATTATTTCTGGTAGTGTCACTTTTATTACTTCTGAAAAATCAAATTTAGTATCTACAAGCACGCATCTGCTAGTTATCCACTAAAATCGTATGCATCGGTCCTAATAGACAATGATAGATCCCCATCGTGGGAGGTCTTGAGGTGATTAGGACCCCAATACAGCTAAAGTTTAGGACTTTTAGGGCAATGAAGGGATATACAAGGACATCTCTAACCCTAAAAACCTGTCCACAAATAAAATCATCTTTTATGGTTTTGTTTTCTTTGGGAAAAAAAATCTTGGATCACCTACAATTTTATCTCATAATTGTGCTTGAAATCAATTTACTAGGAAGAATGAAGGTGCTAATCCTTCCTCTTCCATAACTAGAGTGTCGGATCCAATCTCTGGTTATACCTTTATTTTCTGTTTTCCCTTTTACATCCAACAAGGATAATTGCTCAGAATCCTCTACAGCTTCACAGACACATCTTTTTCCTCATTTTTTTGCATAAAATGTGGTAGTGACTTCAACCACATCATTTATGTTTCTTTTTGAAATGTTTCATTATCAAAAAAGAATGGAGATTTATTCCCATAATATTTCTCATGTTTCTTCTCCTTTTTTGGGACTAGGTGCGACACCTCCCTCTCAACTTTAGGTGCATTGGGAGAAATTTCCTCTAATTCTAGTATTTCCAGGACATAGATATTATGCTCATGAGTGAGGACAAGTCATGGAAGTTTCACATTTAGTTTGTCGTTCTCAAGGACCGATCACAAAAAAAATTGTTGTTTTCCATTTGTTTCTAGAAAGAAAATTTGCACAAATCAAAACATTTTTTATTTGATTTGATTTGAAAAATATCGATGATATTAATTAGGCCTTTAATTAATTATCTCTCCCACCATTTTGCTTCAAGCTAATAGCCCTCACTATTAATTGCAGAAGATTGTAGTGTACAATCTTCTAGTGGGTCAAGATCCATATTTCATCAAATCATGAGTCCACTTTGGTTGATCACCCACAACCTGATTATTTATGTAGGTGATATCTTTTGGTTGCATCCAATGCAACTCTTGATAGATGGTATACAGAACTCATTTTCATTCCATCTCTATGCTTCTAGGCACTTAATTTTATTAAGGTCATCTAGTTAAGCCTAACCCAAACCCAAACACAATAGAATATGCACCCTGCTTTTGGCAGACACACATATCTTTTCTCACACTTCCATGAGAAAGATAGTGCAGCATGCTTTCGTGTGCCCATGCATCGTCGATTAAGATATTCATGTAATTAGTTTTAGAAAGAATCTAAGAATTAATATTTGAGTGAGGGGTTTTATTTATATATAAATAGATACATATCCAATCACCATATACTTATAATATGCATCGTATACATACTATATCTACAAACAAACAATCAATGTTCATGGTCATACTAATGATTTCTTTGGAGCCATAAAGAATTGTTATCTACCTAAGGTGAAATATCATATGTATCAACCTACCTAGGGAAACTTGTGTATTGAAAATAGCTTAGTAGATCCACTGGACTACTTTAGCCAATTGGTTGGGAGTCATACTCTTTGGTCAAATGAACCCTTCGGTTAGTTGGTTGGCTATTCCAGTCGGTCAGCTAGATACCTTCTTATTCGTTTGAATTGATCCTTTTACTTTGTCATATGAGCCTCCAATCGGTCGCCTAGGTTCCCGCTCAGTCGATCGGTTGATCTTCTAGTCGGTCGGATGGGATCCTACTCAGCCGGTCTGTGGCAACCCGTCGCGCTAAACATGATTACTCAAAACCAAAATGTCTGTCAACACTAATTAACCATTTTACCGAAAGGTACAAAGCTAATACCAAAATAAAAATATACACATTCTAACATAAACATCTACATCAAGGTCTAATTTCACATGAACATACATATGAGGCAACTTTGCATGAGTCCAATGGCCTTAGGCATAACCTATTTACAAAATATGTTGTCCATACATTTACAAAGTACAAGACATACTACCAAAATCTTGAGTTGATATACATGATAATAAAAAACTCCCCTAGTCAAACCTAAGGGTACATGGATGACTATGGGACTCTACATGTAAGGAGTGGCAACAGATAGGGGATTCACTCCTTATAAATTTGAGGAAGAAACCCATCTATCCACACACACT
The DNA here is from genome assembly GCA_963693085.1 of Alisma plantago-aquatica. NCBI lineage: Eukaryota > Viridiplantae > Streptophyta > Magnoliopsida > Alismatales > Alismataceae > Alisma > Alisma plantago-aquatica. The sequence continues at coordinate 258,193,681 of OY856415.1, read as the reverse complement.
AATAAGTATGTTGGAATAGGTGTATTTTTTCATTTCTCAAATAATGGTATATAAGACCAAAGTATAGCAACGGAAAAAATGTTATGAATATATTCATTTTTTTTAAGTATATGATAATATTCCATATGGGGTTTATATGAAGGATACAACATCAGCATCTATGCAGAGAGAATCTAAACTATCTCAAGTCTATCTCCCATGAGTCAGGTTCTCGAATCCAAGTCCAAGTCATCATGTCAGTTCCACCATATCCTTTACCTAGTGATTGGAAGCATACCCCATAAGAGAAGACAAAGTAGATGTTGTCAGCATAAAAGTTGGTATGTACAATAAAATATGGATTGAGAAATGTAAGGGAAAAGGGACATCTATATAATTATCAAGGCTTTCCCAATCAAGACGGATAAGGAACCATCCAAGTGGATATGGAAACAACATTTAAAGAAGATAAACAATAAGAAATTTCTTGCCAACAATGTCACAATAATAACATCACAATTCATAAGCAGTGCATGTAAACAATATTAGACTAAGGTTATTTCAAGTAGGGATGGGACACCATAGGATCTCAACCTAAAAGTGGGTGGAAAAGCGCACCCTGGGAAAAATAAGTGTCTCCTATATATAACGAGTGGAAAAGCAAACTTGGGGCAAAAAAAAGGAGCCCTATGTATGGTTGTACTCATATACCACTACAAGAATAAAATTAGTCAAAGTCATGCATAATGTATAGGTAAGAAGTAAGTTTATTCAAACTTCAAATAATAAGATGAAAACATCCAGAAGACATCATGAGGGGTCAAAGGCCCCATAAACAAATATCCAATCATGTCCACAACTAATATGGATCATAAGATCACAAAAAGTCCACTACTTGAAAGTTAGAGATTTGAATTGTTTGATTACTCAAATTATGGTTTCTACAAGTGATATGATGAACAGGATATACATTAGGATGCAATAAGAATATCCAAGAAAATAAGAAAACCACAAGTTCCATATCAGTACATAACTACTCCAATGAGTCAACCTCTCAGTAGAAAGAAAAATGTAGGGAAATATGGAATCAAAGATGGCAATAGAGACAAAAAATCTCTTTACCATATTCCCCATAACCACTATATTGCGTCAACAACTATGAAGCTAAAATGAATGTGTAAGGCGTATACCTGGTCCTGGATCAAGTATAGTGACAATCCTTGTAGATTATGTAGCAGTCAGTGGCGGCCTCTTAGTGTAGAACCACAGATAACTCTTGATGACATCCTCCTAGAGTAGTGGCAAAAACCTCCACACCTCTATGTATTCCATGCGGACCACCAGGAACTCTTCGTCGCACTTCTATATCCAACATGAAGGAGTTGTCTCTTCATGTTGTCAATGTGCTAGCGTCAACTTTTCTCCCCTTGGATATCTCTCCCTTTTATGGGTAAGTTGCCTTTGGCTCTCACGTTACCACAACTATGAGATGAGGAATCTTGTCATAAAAGAGTGTTCAGAGCCTTGGCCACCCCACTTTATATAGGAATGGATGGGCTAGGGTTTCCACAAACCTTGGGGATACAAAAGGTCATATCTCATGGTTTGATGACTGTAGTAAATCACCGTCGGTCGATTTGAATCCCAGTCGGTCGACTGGAACATCCAGTTAGTCGATTGTCTTTCTTTCATATTCACAAAGATACTGGCTTTTAACATGATGATAAATGCATGTCATTACATTAGGAACAGTCACTTGACCCAGTCCTACTAGTCGTCCAATCGTTAACTAGACTACCTAGTCAATTGTCTGGCATTCCCAGTCAGTCGACTAGACACTCCAATCAGTCAACCGATAGCCAGTGTTGTTTAACTTAATTACATAAAAACTTTAGCAACCAAGTTAGACCTCATACATGAGTAAACTCCTATTCCAAGTGCATCGTATGTGTGTGACCCTATAGGTCCTAAATTATGTTGGTAGTAATGTCCATAACTAGATTATGACATCACTAGCAATGAGCGCTATCTATAAACACTTCATTGCTACCTAAGTAGTTGGAAATTTATAGAACAATTTCAACCTACATCCATGATCATTGTTATTGTGATCGTGTAGTCTGTTGTCTCTGATATCCAGATTGAACGGTAGGCATGGAATCACCATCTTGTTAACATTCAATCAATGTTTCCTGAACTAGAGCACATTGTATGAGATGCATGTGAGTTCACATGTCACATATTGACTCACTTGAGTATGGCCATATGTTTGTCAATCTTGTTTATCGAGTTGTTAGGATATCAACTCCTATACGGGGGACAAATCCCATCTACATCACACACAGTCAATCCTCATGTGTCACAATGTATCCAAGCACCACCTTTATGGCAACCCTTATTCAAGGTCACGTTGGATAGTGTCAAAGTTTATCTAATGACATGTGATGAGTGTAGTAACTTCAGGTCTAAGAACCATTATCACGTTGAGAGCTAATTGTGACTATGATTACATGGTTTCCATGTATCACTCTCAAGGTGGGTCTATTTGGTACTCTGTTCCCTAACATGTACCTATGTGTTTGACTTGATATCCAATATCATGACTAATAAGATTGTCATCATCCAACACACATTCTAGTCTTATGTATCATTTTCATCTATTTTTCTTCCATAATAATATCTAACTAGGGACATAACAAGAATGTATGTACTCCTATCATACATATGATCTCATTGTTCGGGTCCTCAACCTGAAGACATATGTCATCAAGTAACATCATTCTTTAGACATCTACCATGTTTGTGTCACCATCTCATGACTGAGACAAACATAATACATGGAATTGCCTTTATTATTATTAGATCAATTACATGATGCCCCAGTATAATCATCATATGATCAGCTCTTTGGGCATAAATACCAATAGACTCCCACTTGCAGTTAGAACCAATCACCCACAAATCTAATTCTAAGTGATCGTAACATGATCATCATGCTTCTGTTGTGCATGTGCCTTTGTCGACGAGTTACCAACATTTGCTTCTAGTCGGTAATTTGCAAATCTTCAAATCTCCTCATTGTACAATTTCCCCTATGAGATGGAAATAATGTAGTATGCTGTATGGGTTCCTTAGCCTATCCAATAGCTCCATTGTTGTTGCAATATATCTACTGCATCATCACCTCCTAAGTTCATCAAATGAACTTCTTGATCCATATAATATCCTCTACTATGTTGAAAATAGCAAGGTGCACGACGTGTATTTCATAACCAATAAGTCTCTATTTCTCGGAACTTTTCCTTCTTATAGTTATATTTTAAGGTCAAGTAGAAATTAAGATTGTAATTGTTAATCTTTTGTCAGTTTGGGATCTTACATTGATGTAACCCTTTACACCCAAATTTGCCTTATCACCATAAACTATGAACTGATCCTAAGTGCTTCTTAAGTACTTAAGGATGTTCTTTATGGTAATGTAGTGACCTTCATTGGGATCTGACTAATATTTGTTCGTCATGTTCAAAACATACGAGACAACGGTATGAGTATATAACATTGCATACATGATAGATACAATAGAGGATGTGTATGACATCTCACTCATGTGTTCATGTTCTTCACAAGAATTGGGACATTGGCTCTAGAGAGACTAATTCCATAGACATGGATAAATTTCATCCATTTGGGTCATGTATGCTTAACCTCTTCAGCACCTTATCAATGTATGCACTCTGGTTTAGGCCAAGAAGCTTTCTACATCTATATCTATAGATCTTAATTCCTAAGACATAGGATGTCTTGCCTAAATACTTCATAGAGGAGGTATTTCTAGCTAGTTTTATATCATTTGTAAGGTAAGGATGCCATTCCCTATCAATATGTAGAATACAATTATGTTCCCACTAACCTTTATTTTTAACACAAGTTTTATCTTCATCTTGACAAAAGTCAAATTCTTTGATTGTCTCGTCAAATGGAAGATTCTAGTTCTGAGATGCTTACATCAATCTATAGATTGACCTTTGCAGGTTAGTTGCAATGGAAAGCATGATCTTGATGGATTTAACCATGACACAAGTAAAGAGATTTCATCATGTTCAACACCATGAACTTATTTGAAAACATTTGCAACCAAACGAACTTCCATTTTGGTCCTCTTCTTGAAAATCCACTTCAACCCTTTGGGTTTTACTGCTCTAGGTGGATTCACCAAGGTCCATACCTTATTGGTTTCATGGAGTTTGTCTTAGATCTCATAGTCTCAAGTGATTTCTCGTATTATGGTCCATCTATAGCTCCTAGCTAGGTTGTTGGATCTTATCTATGACCAACTAATCACCTTGTCGAGTCACAAGATATCCAAAATTTTCAAACTCAAGGAGAGTCCTACTAGATCTATGAGATTCATGTGTTACATTAGGAACTTGAGTTCCATAATATTTTTTTATTCTCCTTGTTCCTACTATACTTCTACAGGTTCAATGTTTTCTTTTTGGTCTCGAACATTTTGAATTCTACCTTTCTCCCTCTTATTCCTTTGGAATTAAATTCCTTTTTTAGGAATACAATCATTCTGGCAACAAACACTTTGTTGTTGAATGGAATATAAAAGTAGTATTCTTTGATTTCTCTAGGATATCCAACAAAATAACATTTATTTGATTTGGGACCAAGATTTTCAAGTACTATTTTCTATCATAAGCCTTACATCATCATATCTTTATAAAAAAAACTAGTTGGGGTACTTCCCAATTAATATCTAATATAGTATCTTTTGAACCGATTTAGATGGTATGTGGTTTAGTAAGAAGCATGTTCCCAAAAGGAAGTTGTAAAATTAGTCAGGCTTGTCATTTATCACACTGTGACAAATAGGGTGTGATTCCATCTTTCTGATACTTCATTATGTTTCAGGTAGAGTCCATTGTGATACAATATCACGGTCTCACAGAAGGTTCTCAAAACTATTGGTTCAAGTATTCTCCTCATCGATCGTATCGAAGTATTTTAATACTTTTACCAAGTTGGTTATGTACCTCATTCATGAAATCCTTGGATTTTTTCAAGGGATTCAGACATGTATTTCATTAAATAAACATTACCATATCTACTGAAATCATCAGTAAATATGATGAGTATTGGTAACCACCTTTAGCATTTGTTCTAAAAGGTCCACATACATTATTATGTACGAGTCCTAGTAGATTACTTGCTCCCTCAATATTTCTACTAAAAGTAGCTTTTGTCATCTTTCCCAACAAAGAAGACTCGCATGCCTCTATTAGTTAAATACCAAATGTGTACCTACCCCCACTTTTGAGTATCCCTCAGTTAAGAGAATACCATAAAGTCAAGGATCATTACCCAAAATCTCTAGAATCGGATTTAACAAATAATAAAGAATAGTAAATAATTTTCATTCATTTGAATAAATAATGTTTACAAAATTTTATAATGAGCTCCTCTAAGGAGTTTATGAATTTCTTAGAACTAACTTATACACATGAGAATAGATACCAAAATATCTAGCTAATCCTCCTTGAACTTATCTTTAATATCTTCAAGATTTCTTGATTCTTCATGTCTTCAACTTATAGATGTTGATTAACCTAAAACTCCAATAATCAAAATGTGGATTAGTGCATTGCTATAATGTGTATGTGGTGTGCATGCAAAAGGTGTACATATAAGATAACAACATATATTCTCAACCATCAAATAGATGCACATATAAACTTGTATTTTTCTTTAGATATTCTAACACATTCTTGGTCTACTATCTCAGGTGTAATCATTGTTTGTCATTGGACTTATGTGAATTACCCCTTGATCAATATATCCTAGGATTTAAAATATCATAGTTAACTAATGTGATACTCATACTGGCATTATAATTGAACAAAATTTAATAAACATCCTATAATTCATTTCATTCATCTTCAAGAAACATCGATAAATTTAGAAGTCGATAATGTGAGTATTCATAGTCGTAACCATGTACCTTTTTCATGCACAAGACGTGCAATTATCCTTCAAGAGTACTTTTTGCAAACCAAGAAACCAAGCATGTATTCATGCAATCAACATTCAATTGCATGTATTTAAACCCTAAAGTGTCACCGTATATTCATAGCATACTAACTAAGTCTAGATTAGATCCTAACTAGCATTTAGGGTTTTCCTATGTTCAGAATAGGAATAAGGTTACTAAACCCCAATCCCATTATATCATGAACTCTGAGGTTTATAAACACTAATTACCTATTAGTTGTAACCCTAATTCATGGATTGATCATTATATCATCATAGCTCAGATTAAATTAGGTTACATCAATTAATCATGATATCAACATGAAATCTAGGGTTTTCTTGTAAGCTTTACATCATTAATATATATTTACCCCACTTTCAAACTAGAAAGATAGGTATGCATATCAATCTAACCCTATATCTTAGGTCACACTTCATCATTAGTTCTTGGATCAGATTATATTCAACAACATCAACTTACTTGACACAATAACCATATATAATGCATTCAACAACCTATTTAACAGCCTAGGGTTTATATGTAAACATCACCTTATTGATATGCAATTTCTATAGTTTTGAACCAAGATCAGAACTAGCATTGAACATGATTTGTTTGCATTCCATGCGTTTTTCTAATAAAATTGATATATACTATTTTTATATTTTGATCTACATATTAATTTATATATAATCTGCAAAATCATACTTTACATGCCCATCTTGTGTTGACATGTTAGCAAGTGGATCATGATGCTAGTGTCTGTCGGGTTGGGTATGGGCCAGTGCGCTCACACCACATAGCACCATAGTTTCAGCATGGGCTAGCCCTTGAGAGAGGCTAAAAATGATGGAACTACCCTCATGTGGTGGATTGGATTTCCATGCACTTGAGAGTTTTTAGGTTATTCGGACCCCGACCTTCTCCTCCATGCATCCCTGGATCTATCCTGTCATGGAGAAGTCTGTCACATGGTTGACTCCATGTTTTTGGGCATCACAGAGCCAGACATTGGTCCATGTCAACCTACATGGTATTACTGGAGCTAGAGGTGTGTTGGTTTGGTCGGAAATGGCTTGAGGTAGAAGGGTGGAGGTAGGGTTCTAGTAAGCTATGGATATGGATTTGGCTAGGATTATAGAACATAAATACTTACCTTTACATCACTGATAAAAATAATAAGTATCCAGGTGATTCCTAGGAAGCTTGCTCATCACTTTAGATGCTTGGGATGTTTCCTTTCATGGCTCGAGATCACCTTAGACTCCTACTAGCACCTTCCATCATGTATAGGGAAGAAGACGAGAAGATAGAGTGTTGTGGGAACTCTCTCAGATGTTATGGTGCTTAGGCTTTGTGTATACTGTCGTCCAGAGGCTCTTCATGCCTTATATAGGTTGTAGTAACCGAAGAGAGAGAGGAAGACGAGAAACCCTAACCAGATGGATAATCATGAACTTGGATTATCTAGACCACAAAGATGACCTAAACATGGTTGGGATGTCGCGTTTTGGGGTAATGGAGATGATGGTCGAAGACGTGTAATCAACCCACCTAGAGAGGGGGGGACTATAACAGCATGGAATTATGTTTCAAAGGGAAGCCGGGAGCTCGAGTGGAGGAGATAGACTCCCCACTCGCAGATCTTCCTAGGTCCAACAACTCGGGTCCTAAGTGAACCCATCATATATATATATATATATATATATATATATATATATATATATATATATATATATATATATATATATATATATATATATATATATCTGTGTGTGTGTGTGTGTGTATTCTTCATTTGGTTCTTTGATAAAGACTATATTGGGGAAATAAATATACCGACTAGGTTATAGCTCCTTTTGATCCCATTGTTTTGGGATTATCTTCATATTTATTTTATCCTCTTCTTATTCACGATATTATCTCAAAATAACTCCAATAAATCCTCAAAACTTGCTTTTCAAGTAAATGTTGGATAATTACCAAATTAGTTGCCTAGGTCACTAGAAAACTTATAATTATCTTGAATTTCATTCTAAATATGAAAATAAGATTATAAAACTAATAGAGTTATCATAAATATATATAGTGAGCACAAAATACTCATTTCCCAATTTTGTATTACATGGACCCATATGTAAACCCTAATTGGCCCAATTGGACATGAATTAACTTCCAATGCTCATGGAGTATACCATGGGCCTCCCAAGTGGTCCACAAGCCTTATTATAACCTTAATTACGAAATTAATGTATTACTTATCAATTTGAGCTCATATTCATATATTTTATCAATATTACTTTATTTGCACAATATGAAACCTTATTGGAAGTCTAGGGCTTGAATTCACTAACTCATTTCAATCAAAATCATGCCATTGATCTCATTATTCTCATATTTATATGATTATATTAAAGTGTATCTCAATTCATGATTGTACCATAGAATACAAATTTATCATATTTGAGGATCTTACATTCACCCTCCTTAATAGGAACTTTGTCCTCAAAATTCAAACCCAATCAGGTTAAGCTAAATGATAACACATATTAGCCTCAAAACTTAGTGATAGCATCCTTCCTAGATTATCATCGATCACTTTACCTTATATGAGCTTCATTTAGATTACTTTGGAATCCAAGTTCACTCAAAAGGATAGTACCACATCCTCATTCATGGCACTATATTATCACTTGGTGATTTCAATTTCACTTAGCGATTAAATTTTCACTTGGTGATTACATTTCCACCTAGGTTTCAAACCTAAAAATCATTATTCATATGTATTTGTGTAAGGGTGAGGTAATCCCTTCAAGCCCTAGATTGTGTCATGAGTTTTATCATAGGATATTCAGCTTTATAGATCAATTATATGCATCACTTGTTATCCAATTTCTCTCACTAATAATAAGAAGAAATAAACATTTGGCTACAGTCCAAACATAAAGTTCATCCAATTATATGTGTAGAGATGGTGTATCCACACATTACCTTTAATTCAAATATTTGATCAAACCATCTTTAACCATGACTCTAAACCATTTATAGATTTTAACTCCATGAATTAAACTCAAAATTTATGAATTCAAGAAATAATGTTTTTCTCAATTGAATTTTTGCATGTCTCCCTTCAAATTCTATTTCAACCATCAGTACATATGTTCTTCTATTCCTTAAGCTCATGTATCATTAGCCTGAGTCATTCCCTTAAGGTCTCTATGGGTATATGTACCTTTTGAGTGATCTTCCTCTTACCTCAAGGGCCTTGTGTACATGCTTTACCCCTCAGGTCTTATGCATTTATAAAGTTCCATTTCCACTTGACCCCTTGGGCCTTATGTGCACTAAGAGTGGCCTACGCCTAACACCTTGGGCCTTGTGTGCATGTTAATGGAAATCTCTGACCCCTTGGGCCTTATATACTTCTCAAACAATCAACCATTATCCCATAGGGTTTCTTGTACCTTAAACATCCCTAGTTGACCCTAGGGTTGACTTAGGGCTCTATCTTGCCTGGGGTTCATTGAGATTTCATTATTGTATATTGTTCCTTCATTATTTACACATTGGTTTAGGACAATGGTCTCTGATATCATTATGTTTCTATGTCCCATGACTCAATCCTTCCAAAGGAGAGTCTATGGCTTAGATTTTCTTCATGGGATTTTATTTCAATGTGTTGAATTTTCATATTACACATTGTACTTGATATTTCTCAAACCAAAATTCTTATATATTTATGCATCTAAGGCACTAATCCGAAAGAACACCCTTCCTTTCCATACCTAGTGGTTGTAGCACTTATATAGCTTAGATAAATGATTTCCTTCAATGTATATTACTTGCCATTACATGTTTGCCTTGGGATTTTTCTAACCAAGGTTTTTATTTTTACCTACATTAGAGTTATATATTTCCCTTTTGACAACTAATTTTGATTAGGTAGGGGTTGAGGCTTCCATGCCTTGTGCCTATACCATCCCATCACGTCATGTCCCTCTAGGGTTAGGTCCTTAGAGGATGTCCAAAGTGTCCTTAATTCTTAGCATGAGTTTGGTCAACTCACCTTCTAGGGAAGCTTGTAACCTAGGGTGCCTTCTTGACCTCTAGGAGGAGGATATGCTTGATAGCCACAATCGAACCCCATATGTTTAGCGTTATGCCTCCCCCATAGTTCTTTTCCCAATCTTGGGTTGACCCAGCCTAGGTTCGAACACCATCCCTAAAAGTGAATTGAGGGTATAATCTTTTCCCTTACCACTTTCCCATATTTCATTTGCATATTTTAACCCCATCATACGCACCAAGCATGCATGGTTGTTGTACCACAAGTATTTGCATGCATAGGTAACTATGGGTATTTGAACCATGGTACCAAAACTAAACTATCCAAACTAGGTTGGGTTTTCCTCTTTCCTTTACCCACACTCAAGGTGTGTTTGGGTAGGGTTATGATTTCACCCATACTACTCCCATTACCCAGGATTAGGGTTTAGGGTTAGGGTTAGGGACCACACTATGTATCTTAAGGTCTTAGATATCCCTTGACTCACTAGGGTTTTCATACCCTACTAGGTTACCCTATTCAAGTCCTTTATGTATGATTGGGTTTTCCTACACTTAGGTAGTTGTAGGGTTTACCCTCAATAGGGATAAAACCCAAATAACAGATAGCCATTTTTCATGACCACGTCATTATTTTAACATTATGTGCACATTAATTGGCAAAGAATACCTTAATCCTACTTATTCTAAAAACCCAAACTTAAGATGTGGAGGGAAGTGTATTTTAGGGTTTATTAAGCAACAAGATGAGAAGTGGATGAAATTTAGAGATGAGAAACCTAGAAGAAACATTATTTTAGGCAAACCCTAAGTTTTGGCCAGGTAGGTGTCACATCAACTAAGGGAGTCCCCATGTACCAATTTTATGGTGTAGAGGAGCATATTGTTAGCCCCCAAAACTATATTCCTTTCTAAACACTATTACCATTAGGTTATGACCTAATAATTTTCCTTATATATAAGTATTATTTGAAATTATCAAGTACTGAATATTAATTGCAAAATTTGGTCTATGATACAAATCTAACAACCCCCACTTTTGAGTGTCCCTCAGTTAAGAGAATACCTTAAAGAGGATAGTTACGTAAAATCTCCATAATCAGATTTGACAAATAATAAAGAATAGTAAAATAATTTCAATTAATCTGAACAAATAATGTTTACCATATTGTATAATGAGCTCCTATAAGGAGTTACATGAATTTTCATAACTATTCTACACATATGAGAAGAAATACCAAATTATCTATCTAATCCTCCTTGAACTTATCTTTAATATCTTCAACATTTCTTGATTCTTCATGTTTTCAACTTATAGAGGCATGTTAACTTCAAATGCCAACAAACAAAATGTGGATCAATATACTGCTATATTGTGTACGTGGGGTGCACATGCAAAAGTGCACATATAAGATAAAAATGTATATTCTCAACCATCAAATAGATGCACATATAAACTTATATATCTCTTTAGATATTCTAACCCATACTTGGTCTACTATCTTGGGTGTAATCACTATCCATTGTTGGACTTATGTGCATTACTCCTTGATTAGTGTATCCCATGGTTTAGAATATCATAGTTTACTTATGTGATACTCATAGAGACATTATAGTTGAATAGAATTAAATAAACATCCAAAAATTCATTTCAATCAATCTTCAAGAAACCTCGACAAATCTTGTAAGTCGGTAATGTGAATATTCATAGTTGTAACCACGTACCTTTGTCATGCAGAAGACATGGAGTTAAACTTCAAGTGTACTTTATGAAATCCAATCAACCAAGCATGTATTCAAGCAATCAACATTCAATCTGCAAGTATTTAAACCCTAAAGTGTCACCATACATTCATAACATACTAATTAAGTCTTGATTGGATCCTAATAGGGTTTACGGTGGTCCTAGGTTTGGAATAGGAATGATGTTACTAAATCATAATTCCCTTTGTATCATGACTTCTAAGGTTTATAAACACTAATTACCTATTAGGTGTAACCCTAATTCATGGATTGATAATTATATCATCATAGATTTAGATTAAATCAAGTTACATCAAATAATTATGATTTCAACATGATATCTAGGGGTTTCTTGTAAACTTTACATCATTAACATATATCAACCCAACTTCCAAATTAGAAACATAGGTAGGTATATCAATCTAACCCTATATCTGAGGGCACATTTCATCATCAACATCATGGATTTGATTATATTCAACAACATCAGCTCAGTTGGCACGATAACCATATATAATGCATTCAACAACCTATTTAACAACCTAGGGTTTGTAGACATACATCACTTTATTTATATGCATTATCTATAGTTTTAAACCATGATCATAAATATGCATCTAACAAAATTTATTTGCATTTTATGCATTTTTGTGATAAAAATATGAAAGATCTAGAGGGGGTGAATAGAGCTTTTGATATTTTAAAGATAATTAACAATTAAAACAGTCAACCAAAGAAGGAGGAGGAAACAAGGAAGACACTTCAGTTTAGAGTGGTTCCAACCTTTGAATCAAAGGTTGTCAGTCCACTACCCAATTGTTTCCAATTGGGATTTTAAAAGTGATTTATTTTATTACCTCACAAGGATGTTACATAAAATATAATCACCTTCCACTCAAAGTAGCCTTCACCTTGAAGTAGCCTCAACCCCCTTGAAGCAGCCTTCTTAAAGTAACCACGAGCAATCCTTGGAGCAGCCTTCACTACCTTGAAGTAGATCCACCACCTTGAGATAGCCTTCACCTAGAAGTATCTCCAACCTCCTTTGAAGTATCCTTCTTGAAGTAACCTCAATAACACCTTGGAGAATCCTTCACTTTCTTGAAGTAGCACCAAGAAACCTTCTTTCAAAAACCTCCAACCCTAGGAGTAGTCAAGGAGAACAAAGTATAATATAGAAGAAAAAGATTGGAAGAGAGAAGATACTTATCCAATGAAGTACAATGCTTTGATCATATATCAAGTGTTTAGATCTACTATCCACTTAAGATGGATGTGTCTATATGTCGTGGCTAGGAGATTGTAACTATAGGACACAACTCTAGAGCACAAGGAAGAAGATGGCAAGTGAATTCTAGCTTTGTTGCCTCAATAGTGAATGCTCAAGTGTAGCTTAGATGCTTTAGGTGTCTTGAGCCCTCTCCTATTTATAGGAATGGTTTGAAAGTGTCTAGGGACATTCTAGGGAGTGTCTACAATATTTTTAGTGCTTAACTAGTTGTTAGGGGTGCATTAGTTGGTTAGCAATTGCTAATTTGTTTGTGCTTGAAAAGAATAATCCAGAACCCTGCTCGGTCGACAATTTGGTTGAATGAACTGTGTCTCAGTTGAGATCTTATTCGACTGAGCATGGTTTTAAGGCAAAAGTATTGTAACGTCTATTTCCAACTCCCAACTACCAACCACTCAGTCTAACGATCACAAGCCTTAGACCGAAGCTTACTCGGTCGAGATTATTTTTGACCGAAGACTGTTTTAGAGCACAATTGTGTAAGTTGTTGAATAGTGCTCACAATTTCAACTGAAGTGGTTGTCGATTGACAAAATCTTCGACCGAGTGTGTCTCGGTCGACAAGTTTTTCGACCGAGGGTATCCCTATTTTAGACTTTTGAATCACCTACTAAGTGTGTGTTTCAATGTGTGTTGGTGACTCTAACTTTGGGGGAAAACCTATCTAAGGGTTATAAGTGGGTAGGAAAGATCTAACGCTTGATTTACACGATGTATAAGTACTTTTACATTATATTTTTGTACAAGTGTTTACATTTGAGTACAATCATGAACATTTATACAATAAAGCACATTTAGTCTTCAATTTGCATTGATCTTCATCTTCCCACTTGGTAGAATTTCCTTATTCCCTTGAACCCTGAAATACTCAAATAATATGTTAGATCCACAAGTGTGAAATATTTGTCATCATCAAAACAAAGGGTATATTAATGTCTAATTTAGCCAACAAAATCTTCATATTTCAAGCTAGCTATCCATTTCTATAATATCTGCTAAATAATAATTAATAGGCTAATCCTCAACTGACATGTCAGCAAGTGGATCATAATGCTAGTGCACGCGGGGTTAGGTATGGTCTAGTGTGATCACACCACATAGCACCAGAGTTCCAGCATGGGTCGCCCTTTGAGAGAGGGTGAAAATGACGAGATTACACTTGTGGGGGTGGATTGGATTTCCATGCACTTAAGGGTTGTTCTGGTTATTTAGACCTCGACCTTCTCCTCCTCATAGTGTTGGTGCCATGTCCAGCAACCGTTACAGGTGTGGAGATCTATGAGGTGGTGCAAGGTGATGAATTTGTGGAAGAGAGTATTATGATGAGGGATGGGTGGATAGTCACATGTGTTGTTGTGAAATCTTTCTTGTAGACGTGTAATATGGTTGAAATCTCCTTTGATGATCCAAGGGGTAGACATAAGTTGACTGTCCAGTGTATCAATTTCCTCAAAGAAAGGTTCCTTATATATCCCAAGAGGTCGAGTTTTTTAAATAAAAATAATGGGGATTTTAAATACTTTCAATAAACTAGCACATCATATTACAACCCAAAGAGACCTTAGTCCTTCTTGTAGTATTTAAACAGAATTTGATCTCACAACTTGTGCTTCATAAACAACAAACTTAACCAACTGAGTCAGTCGGTAAGTGTCTCAAGCCCTCTTGAGCATGATCCATGTTGTCTATCAGTCAAACGGGCACATGACAGTTTGTTTTCCATCTAGTACATGAAGGATATTTTTAGAGACAAAATATTTTCTCAAGCATGTCACACAAACCTCCCTCGTCATCTTAGTGTCCTGATGAGATGGACATGAAAAGTTGCCACTTCACTACTAGATACATGTATTTCAAGTATCCATTATTTAATGGATGCTTGCACTTCCTTATTGTGTATCCTCTTATGATATTGATGTTCTTTGCAGTTTCTTATCTTTTACTCTATTGTTCCTCCACTCTGGCTTTTCAAAATGCCTGCAAAAATCCTAACTCAATTCCAATAATGATGAAGTTGATTCCTAAAAAGACTAGTAGAGTGGAATTTTGTGAGGTGGAAAGAATTATGTCAAAGGGTCACTCGCAACCAAGTAAGAAAGTTGGATCAGTTGTCTGGTGTGGAACCCTACCGAGGAGGATTTGTGAGTATTATATGCACATTCTAATTCATTTATACTTTAATTCATATGACGCTAACCTCTTGTTTGTCAAGTGTCATAGACTAAAGGGAAACGATATGAGTTCCACTCACATACTTATGTTTTCACATTCTCATATAATATTTGGTAGCTATATCTAATTAATTTTTAGGCACAACTATACACCTATTGAAACTTTTTTTTGACTTCAAGATATTCTTTGGCATGAACAACTAGTTTCGATTTCATAAGTAAATAGCATTCACGAGGGAGCTTTGACGAGGTGGAAAAGGAGTGAGCGATTAGAATCCCTGCCCAATTAGGGCTCTCCGTCCCTTCGACATATGTCTTGCTTCTTTCAAGCACCCTACTGGTATGTACAACCAACTGCCCCATCTAGTAAGGGTTTGAGTTTGATGCTCGATGGGTTTTTCTCTCAAGCCGTCTTGAGTGTGATCCTAGTCAAATGGACACATAACATTTTGTTTTCCAATCTGATATGTGAATAGTATTTTTGGACACAAAATCTTTTCTCAAGCACATCACTCCCCCTCATTTCAATATCATGATTTGATGAGCATGCAAAATGTATCTGTAAATGTATCAAATATGGAGCAGATATTGCTATATTTGACATCTGAATCTAAAAAATGTCTAGATTTTCATATTTTCATGTATGATTAGCATACTTGTACATATTTGTCGATACCATATTTTTTTCAAGTGAGTATATAAGTATTTGATATCTGATCTGAAATTTTTAGATTTGAAATTTGATATTTGAAATTCTGTCTGAATCTAAAGGATGTGGGCCTTCTTTCATAAATTCAGACTCAAATCTGAATTGAATGTGTGATTCTGGATATCCATTTGTAGACCTAATGCATAGTTGTGATTTGGTTACTAGATACATGTTTCTGCATCAATATCATACATGATTACTTTTATTATCCGTTATTTAACGGGTGCATGTACTTCCTTGTAGTGCATCCTCTTACGATGTTGATCTTCTTTGTAGTTTCTTATCTTTCTTCTACAGCTGCTGCACTCTAGCATTTCAAAAATGCTTGCGAAAATCATATGCTCAACTCCAAGAATAAGGAACTTGGTTCAGAAGTAGTCATGTGGAGAGGGACTCCGTCAAGTAGAGAGGATATTGTCAAAAAACCACTTGTAACTGAGCAAGAAAGTTGGATCAGTCATCTAGTGTGGAATCCCACCAAGGATTATTTGTGAGTATTACATGTATATTTCTTCTTATTTATACTTCAACTCATACGACATTAATTTTTTATGTATCAACTATCGTAGAGTCTAGGGAAATAATCTGAGTCCTACTCACATATTCATGTGTTCACGTTCTCATAGAAGATTTGATATGTACATCTAATCTGTTTTCAGGCACAACTATACACCATTTATTGAAACATGTTTTGACTTCACAGTATTCTTTGGCATACCTAATTATTTTTGACTTCACAACTAACTAGCATTCATTGGCACAATAACTAGATTTGACTTTCTGACTAATTGGTGTTTTTTGGCACAAGTAACTAGTTTCAAATTCACGACCAATCAAAATTTGTCAACATAAGTAACCAATTCAGACTTTCCAACCAACCAGCATTCACAGGCACCAGTAACCGATTTCAACGTCACAACTAACATGGACTTGAAGGTATTAATGACCACAAACACTTTATTGTAAATAATTAATAATGTATCTAGTGATTTTACAACATAACACATGGGAGTAATTGTTGTAAATAAGTAGTAGTGGCTTGTTGCAAACTATTATCAATAAACGTATAAACCATTATCCTCATTAGTAGGTATTGTGTCTCTTATGATTGTACTTATCTGCCGCCTCCTTTTTTGAGATACTCGAGTGCTTATCAACATTTATGTTAATTCATGTACGCATAAACCATGTTTGGGAAATGCTATCATGGTGTTATATATTTATTATCTTGTTATTGCTTACACAAATTACTATATGGATTTCATCATCGTATGCTTTCTTCTTGTCTGTTGTCTCCTCTCATGTTCTTATTTGTTGTCTTCACATTAGATGGAAAACAACCAAACAAGTGAAAGTTGATTGCCAATGATGACCATAATGCAAAGAAAATATAAAAGGTCATTATATCAGAGGAATTTGCATCATTGGAGAGGAATCCCTTTAAAGGAATAGTTCTACACGAGAAAGAAAGGGGTATCATTTAACTTGCTTGGAACCTACTGAGAAGGATTCATGAATTTCACATTTAGATTTGCTTCTTATTTATACTATGTAATTTTGTGTAATTTCTACGGCTAAACATATTCTGTAATTGCAACAACATCTTCTTTAAATGATATTGTAGACTAAAAGGGATCCATATTAGATCATTGGACGACAACAATTGCTTGTTTTATAATCAATAATAAAGCATAATTGTTGTACTATTCTTGGCTTCAAAATTGTTTTATTCTTGGCTTCTATTTTACATATAATTTGACCTAATTTGATTATAAAGATGCAGTTTATCATGTCCATGTCTTAGTCATGGATATGATTTGTCAATTTACTACCAAAAGCACCAAATATCATGACGTGTATACATTCAAAGTGTGTAAACATTTATGATTATGATATTGTAATCTTCCATTGAATCTAAGTTTATGAAATTAATTGTAGATTTAGGTGAAAACTCCCACATACATTGTAGTCACGTTAGCTGGTCATATTTGCCTTAGTAGCACTGAGCTCACATGTTGGGGTTGGTTGTGTTTGATAGATGCTTTGGATTATGATATTTTTCTTGGGGTGGACTCAACCGATTTTGTTGAGGTTTTGGTTGATTAGGTTGGACCAATAATGTTTTGGATTTGTTAAGGGCCCTTTAATTTGAATTTGACCTCAAACAATCAAAATTAAACTTAGTTGTAAATCATTTTGTTGTCATGCTAAATATTCTATCAGCTCATCCATTTGCAGTTAGACTGCCTCACTTGCTTGGGTATTCTTATGGACCTACTCCATGTTGATCACACATTTTTTTGTTTCTATTATGGCTACAAAATTTCTTCCTTGACCACATATGAGCCACCCTACATGTGTTTCATTCGGTAAGTAAAGTTAGTAGATAAGTGGTATGTAGTTTCTTTTCAGGAGATCATAGAGTACCATTTGCGAACTCAGAACATTAGACTTTGACATATTTTTCTTACTAAACCGACCAACTTAAAAAGCACTTTGAGACTAAGGACAACGCTATCCTACAATTGGCTACACGCCATAAACCATGCATGGAAGGAAAACAACATTATTAGACTTTGACATTTTTTTACCCAACAAGTAAACCGAGCAACTTAAAATGTGCTTTAATATTGAGGACAATACATTTCCATCATGCAATTGACTATACGCCATAACCATGCTTGAAAGGAGAAAATATCAAACTTTGGTATATTTTTCAACCAAACAAACAAACCGACCAACTTGAAAAGCACTTTGATATTAAGGACGACGATTCCCATCCTACAATTGGCTATACGCTAGAAACGATGCATGGAAGACCGACATTCTTCTACCAAACAAAAAGACGGACCAACTTAAAAAGCACTTTGATGTTAAGGACAACATATTCCCATCCTATAATTGACAACACGTTAGAAACGATGCATGTAAGACGGACATTCTTTTACCAAACAAAAAAAACGGGCCAACTTAAAAAGCACTTTGATGTTAAGGACAATACATTTCCATCACCCTAAATTATACTTCACGCCCGAAGCAATTGCATACGAGGAAAAAAGGCAAAACATGTCAAGAATGGGATTCGAACCCATGCCCTTTCGGACCAGTACCTGAAACTGGCGCCTTAGACCAACTCGGCCATCTTGACTGTGTTGTATTTAGCCTTTCATAACGGAATACTTATATTTTTAATTTTAAATTTCCAACTAGTGGTTACAGATCTATCGCGTATGGAACTTGTTGAAGTGTTCCAGCTCTCGGGTCTGCCTCATTTATTCAACTCCTCACAGCAGTTAATAGAAAACCATGCAGACGATCAGCCTGACTGCCGACCCTGCCACAAGCGTGAATTTTTTTTAATATGTAAAAGATTCTTTTTAATAATGTTAAGCATTAAAAGAGAAAGCAGATACACCACTAACGTGATGATCAAGAGTACCATGTATGGGCCCAATAAATATCTCTAGCCTCAACTTTGACGCCTCATCCTATCATACACAACAAGATTAAAACATCTCTACAGGACTATTTGCCAATTTTATTCATTTAGTAGGTTATTAGAGAAAAAAATCTAATGTCAACTTCACATTTGAAATGTAGTTTCTAATAGAATTCATCATGGTCTTCTAATTGTCAGGTAAAGAATGAAAAAATAGAAGCATCTATAATCTATTATCAAGAAGCAAATCCATTCTGGTCGATGGATTTACCATGCTTTGGAAACTGTTCAAGTGCACCAAGACATTGTCACCTTCTTTAAACTTTAGATATACACACTCATTAACCAGAAGCACTTTGTTCCATGTAGTTTTTCGCTTATTTGACAACTCAAGATTTTTCCTAAGAGAGTGGGAACCTTTTGGTATGTATTGGCCCTGGAATATAGATCAGATCTACCAAACGAGAAAGTCAATTCAACATTGTTGTTGAGTTGTTGGACTTATTGTAACACCCCCTTTAAGCATACATGTATCGGCCAAAGCAACTCTCATGTTTTCCATAACATGAGGTACTTGACTCAAAGAGATATCACCTTTGTGATAAACATTGTCAGTAAAGTAAACAATCACCATGCATTAATATTGAAATTGATTCATACATTGTTTAAAGGCAATCTAGTACAAATGAGTTTGTGAATATGTCATCTACCAACTAAACATGACTTAGAACAAGAATGAGACTCTAATCTAAATGATTGAATCTTCTAGGTTGATGGCACCCCACGAGGTTGAACCTTGAGAAGCCTCGAGCTATTCCTTAGGTTGATCTTCATATGGTTCTATCCTTGAAGTTTCTTTGTATTTGCAGACATCTCGCCCCCAGCCATGTATGCAATAAAAACCACATTAGAGCAAGTGGCATTGAGTATTGTCATAAAAACATAATAATTTGGCAATAAGAGAAAACATGAAGGTATTTGAGTAGTACATTTGGATTCACATAATTTAATCTTGGTGGTTGATTATCGTGTCCTCTACTTCTTTCACAAATTGTGCTCATATGGTCCGTAGGCTCAATTGATGTTCCACTTGAACTCATAAGGCCCAAGGACTCAACATTAAAATGATGACGACAAAATAACACAATTCATTACATGATTCATCATTAACATGAAGTAATTAACTTTCCTTGGATTTCCCATAAGCATAACATGAATTGTTGAACATGAATCTTGAAATTTAATAACATTGATGGGAGTAGTATTCAAATCGGAGTACATAGCTATGCATATAATTCATCTTGATCTCATAATAATCATAAGGTGATTGAAAACCAATACTTAATACTCAAAGTGCATTGTTACCTCTCTCTTAGAGAATATCTTAATTCTAGCCCTCATCCCCCCATACAAGCCAAGTGAGTCATGAGTAGTGGAATGAAGTGTATTAAGTAACCTAGCAAGTGAAACAGTGATCCTAACCCTTAGAATGTATTTCATGCATGAAACTCGAATCACATTGTTGGGCCAGTTGAACCCTAATTACCATGTTCATTATATATACTTCTCATTAATTTCATCTTGATTGGCAACTAAACCCTAATTTAGGTCTTTTAAGAAAACTTGGTTAGAGACAATGGATTTAGGGTTAAAAACACTAGAATCAGATTATGTTCGAAAAATCCTTTACAAAGACTATTTATATGAATTTCTCTGACCAAATCCTAATTTGTTATGAATTTTCAAAGAACCGACCAATAAGAAATTGCTGAAAATCCACGTACACATGGTTTTATCCATTAGTAACGGTGGGCCTTGCCAACCTGGCCCAATTAGGGTCGGTATCTTGGGTAGGGCTCTCACTCTAATAAAAACATGCAATTGTTGAATAATCCAGACGATAAAAGTTTGGACATGCCCATAATCAAGCATGACAGAACATTTATAAAGCATAGGCAACACAATAATTTTTATGCCTAGCTTTTTCAACCTCATGAGTATTCAACAATTCACTGGAATTTGATTTATGTAAAATGAAAATGACAACATCATCATTAAGAATGGACCATAATTGGTAGAACTTACTTCCTCTCATCCTGTCAAACTCGACGACATCAAAAAGTAGGTCTTGCGGTGACTGGACACAAAACCCAGCCCTTCCACCATGACAACAGGAAGAGCAATACATGAACCATGGCTCTGGTTGGTTACAAAAGAAACTATACTCACAAAATATTCAGGGCACCTCAATGGAGGCGAATAGAGGCAAATCTCACATCGAGAGTGGGAGAATTCAAGTTGCAGAGGTGAATCAGTAAGTGAAACCAAAAAGGGGGGAAATCAATACATGTGGTTTGGGGTGAAATTGAGGGTCAAGGCAGTTTCCTTGGGGCTCAGGTGGATGTTTTGCAACTACAGCTAAAATCTTGGTGGTATGAGATAGTGTGTTGTTAAAGCTTGGTTGACCAACAACAAAGGTGTCTTGTGGAGCACCCCCCCGGGGAACACATGAGATATCACACACCCAAAATGATACTCGAGCTCCCGCAACTGATTTGAGGGTGCTAGTTATATAAGGTAGGGGTCCAGGGTTGCCGAAGGTCAAGGTAGGTCCGATTTCTAATGGAACATGACTCTGGTATCCTTCGAGGAGTCCATGGCAGGGAAACTATGTGATTGGGGTCGTCGGATACAGAACGACGTGAAGAGTCTAATAGTAATGAAAACGATTAATTTCACAGAGGTTTTAATGGTTGAGCTGGCAGAGAAAAGAGGGACTTTGGTTCCTATGTCACATAGGAGACATCAGGAGGTAGGGGATGATATGCCTACCCTCCGAACCTGATCAAATGACATCCATGGAGTCTGCTATCTGCATGGTGCAAGAAAAGGAGTGTGTGATGCTCGATCGTGTCATTAAATTGTGTGGACCAAAGTCCACCAATATTAAGATTATCTCATTATATTTTTATATATTATTTCCTAATTTCCTTGGGGTCCCACAACTATCCAATTGAGACCAAAATTTGCATGTAACTTATGTTCTGCACTAGGCAAGTTAGCCGACTAGGAGTCGGACCAATCAACCAGAGGACCAAATAGACAATGGATAAGAGGAGCTAATCGATCGACTGGAGGCCCAATCGTATGATTGGAGGAGTCCAGACAGCTGTTGGAGCCAGATGCTAGTCAGCTGACTGACAAAAACCAACCGACCAACAGGTGGACGAATTGATCGATTGGAAGAAGTCCAATCGACCAACCAACTTGTTTCCAGCACAACATTTTTCATTTACAAGTTATAATATGTAGTGTTTAACCTTAGGTGTATCACAATTCTTTGTGTTTCCAAAGAATTGCATCACTTTGAACATAACCATTGCTCGTATATTTCTAATTCCATGTTTCGTTTGTGGATATAGTATGTATATGATACCTATTGTAAGTATGTGGTGATTGGATATGTATATGTATTTATAAACAAAATCCTTCAAAAAATATTAATTCTTAGATGCTTTCCATAAGTAGCACACGTGAAAATATTGATCGACTAAGCATAG
Organism: Alisma plantago-aquatica; assembly: GCA_963693085.1. Classification (NCBI taxonomy): domain Eukaryota; kingdom Viridiplantae; phylum Streptophyta; class Magnoliopsida; order Alismatales; family Alismataceae; genus Alisma; species Alisma plantago-aquatica. Next base: position 258,170,690 of record OY856415.1, on the reverse strand, counting down.
ATTATGCTAAAGGGTGGTGCTCCGTCTAACTTGTAGAAGTGTGATGGTATTTATGTGGGTCTGCCAAACTAGGGTGCATTTATATCATCTTGGCTTTTGGGTTAGGACTAACTAGGTGTCCTTAATGAGATTAAGTACCTAGAAGCATACAATGCAATGTGATAAGGATTTGTGTATGTCATCGATCCAAGAGGTGCATTATATGCAATTGGAAAAAGTTGCCTACCTAAATAATTAATTTGTGGGTGATCAACCAAAGTTGACTCATGATTTGACAAAATAGAGATCTTGGCTCACTAGAAGGTTGTACGCTGCAATCTTTCATATTGACTGTGGGGCTATCAATTTGACCAAAATAGTGGGAGTGATAATTAATTAAAGGCCTAATTAATATCATGAATATTTTCAAATCAAATCACAAGTATTTTGACAAATGCAAATTTTTATTGTAGAATCAGATGAAAAATGCCAACACATTTTCATTGTGACGGGTCCTTGACAAGGACAAACTAAGCTAACTTCAATGACTAATTCAAGACATTGAGAATCATTCTCACACAAGAGCACAAGCTATATGTCCTGGAGACACCTGATCTAGATGAACCCGCTCCCACTATACCTCAGGATGAAAGGTATGCTTACAAGAAGCATTCCAATGATGTTGTGGATGTCAAGTGCCTAATGCCATGATAAATGAACTATAAGTTGCAGATACAACATGAAAACATGGTAATCATATAGATGATAACATATCTCAAGAACATATTTTAAGATCAGGCAAGATAAGAGAGATGTGATATCTCAAAGGCGTTGTTCAAGTGCAATATGGAAGAGGGATATCTAGTGGGGCTCTATATGCTCAAGTTGATTGGGTATGTGAAGTACCTAACAAGATTGGGAGACAAACCCTAAATGATATCTCAAAGGCGTTGTTCAAGTGCAATAGTAAATTGCACAAAAATGAGTTAAACCATCGATGATTTTAAATTGCTTAGTATGTGAGACAAACCCTAAATGGTCTTTTTGATCTAGCTTTTGCAAGTTGATATGAAATGGATTATTTATCTATTGTGCTGAATTTCAGATGATGAAATCATATTAGAAATGGGTACAGTCCATCTAAATGATAATTCTTAAAGTATTTGCAGAGGTTATAAGAGTAAACTGAAATTTAGGGTTTTCAGCTATGACTGAAATTGTTGTATAATTGAATAAAGAAGTTTTCCTAGTTGAATCTCCTTGGTTACGAATGATTATTTTATTTGTATGTGTATTACATATATGTCAGATAAGATCTTGTATATCATTCGATGATATCAATGTTTGCTTGATACATCCGTAAGGAGGGTGAAATCCTAAATGAAGGGAAAGTTGGAGGTTTACAAATAGACATCTTGATTCAATGTTATTCTTGATGTATGATGTTTTAGTAAATGGTGTGGAAACCCTAGTTTAGATCATTACATGGTTTCATATATATATATATATATATATATATATATATATATATATATATATATATATATATATATATGATTATATGTGAACTACTGAGAGCAATCTTTATTGAATGATGTTATGATGTATTAAATCCTTATGCGAGTCATGTGATAAGTGAATGAGGTAAATGAAACCCTAAAGATAGGGTGTTTAGTGAATCAAGTATTATGATATTAATCTTTCTTAGTATGAGATGTGGTTATGCTTAACAGTTCAATTGTGGTAAATGTCATTAGATGGTTTATGAAATGAACAATTTACAAAGCTGAACTAAGATATGATGATGTGATGATTGAATTGTGAACTTAAAGACTGAATTAGACATTTAGATACCCCAAACATTGTAGAATCCTCACAGGATGAGGCCTGCGTTGTGGAGAGGAAATGGTTTCCTGACTAGAGGTAGTCCAGATCGAGGTAAGCTGGAGCGCACCAGTAGGGTGTGGGGGTCTTGACCAATAGGGCAGACTCCTTATAGTTGTGTGGTACCCAACACCAACCAGGGATGTCGGTGGTACCTATGTTACATGTTGTAGTGATCAGTGGTCAATAGGTCCACTGATGCACAATAAGCCTAAGGGCTTTGACTCACTGCATGAGTACCTAGGTTGAGAGGTGGAGTCTGAGATGTCCGGCCGCTCCCATTAGCCACCGAGAGGCAAACGTGTCGAGGCCCACTGCAGACGGGGCTTACTCGAGAGACAAGATTAGGAACCTGGGCATGATTCTAAGCCTTGTACAGTGAGATTGTATTTTGCTGTGATTCTTTCACATGTTGTGGTACACCTCATGTGGGTTCAATGCATAATAAGATGAATGAGAGGTTAAACAAGTGTGCACCGTTATTTAATTATTCTTTGTATGTTTCTGAATTATTAGTTCTCTTTATGATCAACCAAGCATGTTCATATATTGATTCACTCTTGTAGATGTCTAGAGTATTATGCCATATTTATGTTTTTTAATGATTAGTCTCTTTAAAGCTTACTGATGTTATAATTGATATTGGTTGCTAAATAGTATATCTATAATTATTTAAGTGCTTTAAACTGTTTCTTTGAAGTACTCATTCACTGAGCGAGTAGGCTCACCCCTTTACTCACAATTTTTAGGGAAACCACATGGACTGAAGATGTCATTGCATCAGCGTAGATCTGCCATATGAGTTTAGTATGCGATTAGTTTAGTTTAGTCGGTCTCTGTCACTCTAGGTCCTTGTATAGATGTGAGAGAGTTGTAAATGATGTTTTGTATCTTTGTTTCCTTGATAAGAGAGAATGTATCTGATTATCATGTTGTATGTACATGGAAGTGTGAGAAACAGAATGAATGTATGGACGTGTATCATTAATGTTGAGATCATATTAGAGTAATCAAAGTTTAATTCTCTTATAAAGTTTGTTAACGTGATTGGATGCGAGAAAACAAAGAGTTTGAAATGAATTAAAGGAAAAAAAGAGGTCGGGAGTGAGCTTTGTATTAAGTATAATCCTCAAACTTATGCCCTAATCTCATGATTAGTGGTAATCATGGGATGTGGGTGTAACAGCTTGGTATCGGAGCTTAGGTTGAGTTGTCAGGGACCATTAGAATAGAAAGTCATAGTTATAAGTATGGCAGATAGGAGGCGATGTGTCTACAACTATAGGAGGTCTAAGTATTTAGATACCCTGGCCCGGTGTCTGAATACTTAGATTAACCAGTATCAAGCTACTCTGTCTATTCTTCTCTGGATGCCCTGGCCAGGTATGTAGAGGAAGGATGGGCTAGAGAGAAAGCCTAGAAATATTAGAGTTAGAAGACCGGAAAGAAATGAATGAAATGAAGATAAGAATAGAATGTGATGTAACTCTTGTTTTGTATTGTTGCTTTGATTGGATATTAATGGAAATGCTATTATATATTTGAATCAGATATTCAGTTCTTAGGAATATATGTGATCCTTTAAGATTCTTGTACACTATGAAGTTAATTCAATTATTGTTTACATTCTTCATATCAAGTAGACCAGAAGTTATGTTTAAATGAGTTTGCCCTAAGTGGATATTCTTTCCACATGTTTGAGATGAATAGGAGTTGGTTAATCTTGAGTAGCTCTTGGCTTCAATACTATAGGTTTGGCCTGGTCTGGCTGGCAGGGTGCATTATTGGGATCTAATGACTCCTATTAACAATATAATAAGAGTAGGCTCTGGATAAATTTGACCCACATCATAGTGAGAATGTACATACACTAAGATATTGAAATATAAGGGAAAGATTAGAAGGAACTGATATCTAAGATCCAGCTTTGGGGCCTCAGATAAGAAACCCTAAATTGGGAATGAAGGAAGAGGGATATAGATACAATACATACATTAGTATGTAACATACAAAATGAAGAAGAAAGGATGGATAAAGATAACTGAACTATATAACTAATTGTGGCACTTTCTTTAATCTGAAATCAAGGAAAGATAAGAGAAAAGTACATGGAAAGCCAAGATAGAAAGAATCAATTAGAATGAATGGATCATATAATCGAGAAAATGTACTTATGTACTCTACAACAAAAGGAAAATAGGAGAAAAGAGTTAAGTATGCAATAAGTACATAGAAGTGAAGTTCAGAAGAATGAAAGTGAAGAGAACTAGATAAACATGTAAATTATAAGACTAGGATAAGAAACTAAGATGAAACAAAAAAATGATGGAAATGATGAGTTTGATTTAGAAAGAAGGGTTACATTATATAACAAGGAGCATGGAATGTGTACTTTTATCATAAAGTTTAAAGCATTCATCCTTACAAGATTTTGATTCAAAGTCTCTATTTAGTAGCAACCTAGTTGACAACAAGTGTGTTCAATAGGTTCCTAATGATGAAATGGAACTTGTTCTTAAAGAAGAACAAAGATGCAGCTAAATAAATGAATCAACTCATATAAAGGTAAATTGTATTCAGAACGTAAAAGCTTGATTGAAAAGGAAACTATGGTTAACCCCTGCATGAGCCGTTTGATTTGAAATGAAGGACATGTAATGTATTATGCATAAGTTGAAGATAGTAGGGATAATATTGATTTAGAATTTCCACTAGACAAAAGTAAAAGGATGATAAGAAAGTTTATATGGCATGGGATATGGAATCATATACAAGAGTGAGAAACATGATTATAAGAGATAAGTAAAAGTAAATAATGACATAGGGAAGAGTAACAAATAGGTGGCCGATGATAGAAAATAAAGAAGGGGTTGTAACATGAGGGGGTTATATAGATGATAAAAGAGAGAGATTGTGAGATGTGAGGAAATGTGAAATAGTCTAGTCTCCTTAATGATGACTAATATGAGAATTATGTTAAGTGAATGGTTGAAGATTATAATTCTCTATCTTCAAATCAGCTTCTCTTTTGTATCCTCTTTAATGAGTGTAACATGGGATGAAGGGATAAGAAAATAAATCATAAACGATACACAACAGTCATGAGAGACACATTTGTGGAATATACTAATGACACATAATATGATGATGAAACTCTAGCAGGGTAGATCAAGAAAGTATTCTATCAAAATGGTCAAGTAAGAGAAAGAAAATTCAAGTGGTAAAGACAAGGAAGACCTTAGTAAACCCCAAGAGAGTTAAGGTTTGCATATCATAACAAGAGAGTAAAATCATGTCACAATAATGCCATGTTACTAATAATGATCGAACCCTAGAATGTTTAGAGTTGTAGTAGTTCAAGGGATGTCAATAGTGATTTGACCTTGAGCACAAACATCTCTATAAAATAAAATCATGAGATCATCAATATGAGAAGAAAATAGTAATTATAGTATTCATGGGTTTAATGGTTGCAAATGTGAAAGATAGATAAACAATATGGAAATGAGTATGAGTGAAGGATAAGAAATAGATTTGAAATATAAGAAGTGTTATTTGAACAAAGGGAGAAGTGCAACATGAGAAAAGTGTAATAAAAAAATAATTCTTGTAGTGATATAATGAATGATGAATAATCTATTCTTACCTTAAATGTTTCAATGTTAGGGATATTTATTCTAGATGGTCAAAATGAGAAGAATAAGTAAGAAGAAGTTGTAATGCGTAAGAAGATAAGTCAGAGAAAATAAATAGCTTTCAGCAATATGTGAATTTGTTTTTTTATAAGTGTAATTTGTTGAAGGTATATTAAGGGATGTAAATTGGTTCTACGTATGATTTTAGTGTACATGTGCAAGCAATATGTTAATTAAAGGTGTCTGATAGTTAGTCCTTTATACCAGTAATCCAGCTTTATATTGTATAATTGTTGTTGAATCTAGTCTTCCAACTCATGAGTGCTTTTCTATTTGAGTAGCACAATAGTAAAATTCAAAACAACATGATGAACTTTCTTTTGTGACTTGGAGGTAATATAAAACAATAGTACATATTGAGCCGTATGAATTGAGATAGTTGGATCGGATTATCAATGTTGAGAGTATGTAAATATTGAAAATGGTTGTTTCTCTGTCTCTTTCCTATGATTGATTGTGGCATATAGAATTCTTTTGTTATCACTGAGAAGGCTTTCTTAAAATCTATTGTGATTAAAAGAGAAACAAATGACTCAATGTTGAAAATAAAATTCTAGACCACAGATGTTGGGACCCACTCTTTTGATCAGCATAAATACCAACCATTAGAGATAATCCCAAAACCTAAACCCAGACTATGGAATGAAACAATGAATTCTCGACAAAGGTGATTAAATAATATACGAAAAACACATATAAATTTTTCCTTTTTCTTTCTTCACAAATTCATAAATCAATGTCACATCAAGGATATCACAAATCATATTCAACTCCATTAAAACCATAATCAAATCTTGTTCTCATATGCGGTTCAGCTTACATCAAATGCATGTACATTGATGAACAAACTTAGTCTACAACCCATCCCAGGAAAGAGAGAGTACAAGGACATTCTAATCTATCTAGATTATTTTATTTATATCTTCTTCGTCATGACCTCTCTGCTAGATAGCATTATACCTAAAAACATTTGAAACAACCTCATGAGACTCATATAGAGTCCCAGTGAGTGGATACCTCCCACTCAAGCTAGGTACATGCATCATCATCAGATTAAGTATAATAAACTTAACAGAAACATGCAAATATTGAAAAGTCTCACAGATAGTTCTATCATGAGTCAAATCTAGCTTACAATGGTAATCTAATCCAATAGATACATCAATCATTTAAACCAATTTTAACTTTGTAATAACTTTTTAGAGCATGTCTATGAACAAATCAACAGATACTTCTTAGTTCAAATTAAGAATCCTGCTGCATGAGAAATAAGTCAAGTTCTAAGCATTTTGAATCAATACATAACAATAACATTAACTTTGTGACACTCTACCAGTCGGACCAGGAACACATCCTGCAGTCCTGAAGCTGAAGTACACATAATACATATCTACCAAACAATACTATCAAATAGCAAGAAATCCAACTCATAATCAGAATGGATATGAATCCCATCATTTATAACTTGTCAACATGACATATCATAACATGAAATAGAAAATGTCCATAGAAACATGATTACTTTCCACAACAAGAAGCATAATCAACAATGACAAATCATCAAGTAGAAGTACAAGGAATGTAACAACCATTCAAATCATGTTCTACATGGCTTATCATCTTTTATTCATTTGCCCTTAAACTACTTGGCTTGTACCTCATCAAGTAGAAGTCGCCACGCCTGATTCTCGTGTCAATGACTCACTGTCACTATCTTAGGGTTTAGCCGGCCACCCTAAGATATCAACAACAAACCCTGACCACCTCAGGGTTTCCTAAAGAGGCTCACGTCCTCATCTCGGGTACACGAGATAGGAACCAACAAAGCAGTATATCACATATCACAATATTTCACATATTTTTCATTTCACAATTCACATATTTCATTTCATCGGAGTCTATTCCATCTGGACATAGACTTTTACAGCAAGGATTTAGGGCCAGAGCCACTCTAGATGACTCACTCCTAAATCCTAATGGTCTAACCTTTAAGGTCTCGATCCACACTCTGAAAATCCTTCTCATAATTCATTGATTACTACAAGGAGATCTGTTTTGTTTCCCCAGTGTGGTCTTCGGGGGAACTCACGGTGTTCAGGACACCTAACTAGATGTTCCATCATTTTACTTGTTATTAATCTCTTTTACTCATCTTAAAAGAATTCAAAACATCATATATCATATCTGTGCATTCTCGCATAACTAGAATAACATGGAACATATTAAGTTTATCAATAAGGACAATGATCAAAGAAAGAAGCACAGTAAATCTATAAATTGCAACACATATGATAGTTTCTATCTTCTATGTCATCTCACAATAATCATCAACAGTGGGCTTTCAGTCCGAGACATAATCTTATTGTCCATCATTTACCCCATCAGGGTTTTATCATCATCAGTGGGCTTTCAGACCTAGACATAATCTCATTATGAAACATTTACCCTTATCAAGATTTCTCAAATGTAAGGAGTGCATATTAAATTCAATTCAACATAAATCTTACCAGTTCATTGTATATCATAGTTTTGAACAAAACTTAGCAGAGGCATTAGAACTAGCAACGGTAAAAGCATATAGATATCATGTATCATTCCTCATACTCAGATTAGATTTATCATATGGCATATGCTTGCTCCATCCAATCTGAATAGATGCCAATAAATTTCATGCATATACACGCATAACAAACTTAGTTCTCTTCTTCTTTTATTTCACATTCTTCATATGGGGATGTTGATTATCATTTGAATTCCATCAAAACAGTTCATTCTCATAGTAGAAGCATTCTATCAAACAATCACAATACAAGAACACACTCTTGTAAATCAATTCAAATGCTTGAACCTCATCTTTTAATTGAATTAAACTACAATTAAGTACATTCCTTAATCCCTCAATTGAGATTTTTATTCACTAGCATCACTAAACTTGTCATTTTAGGGTAAGAGTTACATTCTTAGAATTTTCTACTAATTCCCATCTTTTTCCTTCATTTTATATTCAGTAGTCTCAACTTCTTTCATTTCATGTTCATTACATCATTCAGACCAATCTTTCTTGATTCACTTTACATACAATGTTTCTCTTCTACTTAACATTTATCAAAGTCCAGTTCTTAGTATATTTCATTTAATTTGGGTTAAGCCACATTTAATTAAAATAAAAGATAAAATACTTCATCATACTAACTTCAATAGTTTCATCTTTAACTTGCAATCACCATTAAGTACATCTTGTTCATATTGTCTCTTATATTTCGATAAGTATACCATGTCATTAACTACTAATGTCATTTCCCCAATTTACCGTGATCATTATTTATTATACTAAAACATATACATTAGACTTAGATGATATTAGTAAGACTCATCATATTCAATTGAAGTATTAATACTTACATTCAGCATTAACATCATATACAAGTTCTAGCTTCATCACTCATAATCATCTTAATACTAAACATATAGGGTTTACAATAAGTCATCCTTATTTCAACACATCATAAGATCCATATCACTAAGTAATTTCATAATGATGCATAGAGGTTCATTAGGGCTATTCATACACATGGAAACCCTAGTTTCCATTTTCACATATTCCATTCATCAATCATAAGTATACATTGATTAATTGACTCATTTGATTCACTTTCTCAATACAAATACTAATCAGGATATGTGGTCATTCAATTCCATTAAAAATCTACAATATACTTGTGTAATACAATCTAGTACAATTTAAATATGATTTTATGCATGTCAATTTAATTCCAAGCATATCAGTCATTGGGCTGATTTTTAGGCAAAGTTCACATGAAATAGCATAGTCATCTACCCATAAGAATACTCGTGGATCCTCAATAAATATATCAGGAACTAATCAAGTTTCTAACAATGAGAAATAATCAAAATTAGTAGAATTGGATCCCCCAATATCTTTCCCAAATCAAATCCAATCACATACATATACAAACAAGGTTTCTGATTGTTTTAGCCAGATAGAATTAGGCTTTCAACATGAATACAACGCTTAAGAGGGATAAAAACACTCACCTCATGTTCCAAGAACCTTAAATTCGTAGGTCAAACTCTGAATTTTTTGAAACCCATCAAACTTGCGCAAAAGAATCCAATTCTTTCGACTCTCAACTCAGAAACCCTAGAAATGGGGATTAGAAGAGAAAGATTGAGAAAAGGGGGAGATTTGATGTGATTTTGAATCAAATCATAGGAGGTATGGAATCTTGACATGTGAGATAAGATTCACCATGAAATTATATGCAAAGAATCTAAACTTGATTTCATCATATCTTGGATAGAGAAACCCTAGGTCAACATCTCCACCACTTTCTCTTCTCAAAACCCTAGCTCTCCTCTCTCTCAAGAATTTCATTTCTTTGATAGGAATGACAAGTTACAAGAGCTCCTTGTGTGTTAGGTTAGTCATACATATGAATTGAGGTGCTTAGAACAATTTCAAACAAGTCCTTCATTATATTTTTATTTTGCTCAGACTGGTTGGTTGGCTGAGTTATAAACTCAACCGACACCATACTTTTCAGAACTCAAACATCATCCAAAAATTATGAAAATTTAAATAAATGTATGAAATTGAGTTTATAAGAAACAGTAAAAAATTACATCATTTTGAGTGACCAATAAATAATTAAAAATCAAATACTACACTACTATATTGCAGTCCGCAACATGGTCGATCAAGTTTGTCCTTCACGGAACTCCACAGACACCCCTCTCTGTAGAGATCAAACATTATCTAAAAATTATGAAATTTTAATAGTATGTCCATAATGGAGTTTATAAACTACAGTTAAAATTTAAGATCAATTAGATATACCAATAAAAAGATAAAATTCAATTACCACACTACTATATCAATTTGAAAATATGATCGGTCTAGTTTGAAACTCGACCGACAAACAGGTCAGAACATTCTTTAAAAATTCTGATATTTTTCAATATTGTTTAAATTTTTATATATACAAATTTTAATTAAATAATAATTACACATAAAATACTAAAAATTATTTAGTGAGACAATATACTTATCAAATTCTGTTTGCATGTCATCAAAACCCTAATTTGAGCCGATTAGGGTTTCCAAATCTTAACCCTAATTATGTGAATCAAAGTATGATTAAAAATTCTCATTAATTTAAAACATAAAAACTTAACTACCATCACTAATCAATCTTTAAACAATGATCAACTTAGTTAAGCATACAATCGTCCAAGTAAACCCTGATTAGATGACTAACTTGAAAATGGGTCATTACAGCAGAATTCAAAAGCTTAAAAGGAGAAAGATATCCCTAGTAAAGGTTCTTTGGAGGAATCATGGTGTAGAAGAAGCTACTTAGTAACTATATATGGATATGTTTAGCAAGTATCCTTTCCTCTTATAGAAATTTCGAGAGAAAATTTTTATTAGAGGGGGAGATTGTTACAACTTGTTCCTAGCTTTGCTGGTAATCCTAGAGATTTAAGATAATCTTAATGCTTATCATATTTTTGTTAATATTATATTATCTAGTGATTTATCTTAACTTTGGTAACCTTAAATACTTGTTTGGGCAACTCATAATCATGACTTAAGCATACTATAAAGATCCGAGTTGGAGTAATATAACATTAACCCATACATATATGAAAGAAGAGAGTTAATGACATTGGAGGAAATAATTAATAAATATTTTTTGTTTGAGAATATTATCAAAATAAACTGTATATAATTCAATTATGAATCTAACAAAAAAAGAATGAATCAAATCAGAGTTAAAATGAGAGAGTTATGCCTTTTTTATTAAACATATACATGTCGCGACCGTAATGTTGTGTCGTATGTCGCGACCGTGATGTTGTGTCGCGCCCCGATGGATGCCGCCCAGGACAACCAATCATAAAACAATCATATCTAAGGCTATACTTATCTATTTTTAACAAAACAAAGTGTGTTAGAATCACAATTCGATCATCTATCATTTCAGACTCTTTACTCAACGAGAGGGTGGCATGGAAGGTGATTTTTGGGGCAATTTTTTGGGAAGAATGTGAAGAATGATGGAAATCCAAAAGGGTTGCCATATATTCGACTTGGTAAGTAGTTTTAACCATTGATTCTTCCTTCTTCTCATTTCCCCTTGCTCAGAATCCATAATCCAACAAATATGAGGTTTGGCTTAACCTCTGGTTTTCATCTTCTACCTACAGCAGACCTTCTTTAGGGTTGAAAGGAAGAAGAAACCACTAACTTGTTAGGTTTTTGATATGGATTCAAGATTTTCATATATGGGCTGCATTTTTAAGATGTTTTCACACCTCAGGGTGAGTGGGTACTTCCTTTAAATAGTAGATTGCACGAAAATGAGTTAAATCATCAATATTTTTTAATTACTTAGCATGTGAGTACAAACCCTAAATGGTCTTTTTGATCTAGCTTTTGCAAGTTGATATGAAATGGATTATTTATCTATTATGATGAATTTTAGATGATGAAATAATATTATAAATGGGTACAATCCATCTAAATGATAATTCTTAAAGTATTTGCAGAGGTTATAACAGTAAACTAAAATTTAGAGTTTTCGGCTATGACTGAAATTGTTGTATAATTGAATAAAGAAGTTTGCCTAGTTGAATCTCCTTAGTTACGAATGATTATTTTATTTGTATGCATATTACATATATGTCAGATAAGATCTTGGATTTCATTCGTTGATATCAATGTTTACTTGATATATCAGTAAGGAGGGTGAAACCCTAAATTAACAGAAAGTTGGAGGTTTACAAAATGAAATCTTGATTCAATGTTATTATTGATGTATGATGTTTTAGTAAATGGCATGGAAACCCTAGTTCAGATCATTACAAGGTTTCATATATAGATTCTATTATATGTGAACTCCTGAGAGCAATCTTTATTGAATGATGTTATGATGCATTAAATCCTTATGCGAGTCATGTGATAAGTGAATGAGGTAAATGAAACCCTAAGGATAGGGTGTTCAGTGAATCAAGTATTGTGATATTAATGTTTCTCACTATGAGATGTGGTTATTCTTAACAATTTAGTTGTGGTAAATGTTATCAGGTGATATATGAAATGAATAGTTTACAAAGCTAAACTAAGATATGATGATATGATGATTGAATTGTGAACTTAAAGATCTAATTAGACATTTAGATGCCTTGAACACTATACAATCCTCACAGGATGAGGCCTGTGCTGTGGGGAGGAAACAGTTTCCTAACCGTAGGTAGTCCAAATCAAGGTAAGTCAGAGCGCACCAATAGGGTGCATGGGTCTTGACCAGTAGGGAAGACTCCTTGGTGATACCCAACACCAACCAGGGATGCTGGTGGTATCTATGTTACATGTTGTAGTGATCAATGGCCAATAGGTCTACTGATGCACAATAAGCCTAATGGCTTTGACTCACCGCCTGAGTACCCAGGTTGAGAGGTGGGAGTCTGAGATATCCGGCTGATCCCATTAGCCGCCCAGAGGCAGACGTGTCGAGGCCCACTGCAGACGGGGTCTTACTCGAGAGACAGGCTTAGGAACCTGTACATCCTTCTAAGCCTTATACAGTGAGATCATAGCTTGTTGCGATTCTTTCACATGTTGTGGTAGACCTCATGTGGGTTCAGGGCATAATAAGATAAATGAGAGGTTAAACAAGTGTGCATTGTTACTCAATTATTCTTTGTATGTTTCTGAATTATTAGTTCTCTTTATGATCAATCAATCATGTTCAAATGTTGATTCACTCTTGTAGATGTCTAGAGTATTGTGCCATATTTATGTTTGTGAATGATTTGTCTCTTTAAAGCTTACTGCTATTATAATTGATATCAGTTCTATAGATGGGGTCTTACTCAAGAGACAAGCTTAGGAACCTGTACATGCTTCTAAGCCTTGTACAGTGAGATCGTAGCTTGCCGTGATTCTTTCACATGTTGTGGTAGACCTCATGTGGGTTCAGGGCATAATAAGATGAATGAGAGGTTAAACAAGTGTGTGTTGTTATTCAATTATCTTTTGTATGTTTCTGAATTATTAGTTTCTTTATGATAAATCAATCATGTTCATATATTGATTCACTCTTGTAGATGTCTAGAGTATTGTGCCATATTTATGTTTGTGAATGATTTGTCTCTTTAAAGCTTACTACTATTATAATTGATATCAGTTGATAAATAGTATATCTGTAATTATTTAAGTGCTTTAAACTATTTCTTTGAAGTACTCATTCACTGAGCGAGTAGGCTCACCCCTCTACTCACATTTTTTAGGGAAACCACATGGACTGAAGATGTCATTGCATCAACATAGATCTACCACATGAGTTTAATATGAGATTGGTTTAGTTCAGTCGGTCCCTGTCACTTTATGGCTGCGTTTGTTACGTGGTGAATCATGGTGATAGGGAATGATGGTGAAACAAAAATGTTGTTTGTTTGCCATGGTGATAGGGAATCATGGTGAATCCATGGTGAATCCGTGGGGAATTTTGATCTATTTTTGTCCCCATGAAAAAACATGGTGAATCGTGGTGAATCATGGTGAAAGAAGTTTCCGGTCAAGACTCCACTACTTATTTAGACAAATGTGCAAAAAAACATTCTAATAAATATGATTCTTACTTGTGTAGGGTGTTTTTTATAAAAAAAATTCCCCTCCCCATCACTATAACCATGTAACAAACAACAATTTTTAAGTTTTTTCACCATCACCATCCCAATCACCATACACATGTTACCAAACAACATATTTTAATAATTTTCCTATCACCATCACCGTCCCTATCACCATCACTGTCACCATCACCATTAATTTTATCACCACATACCAAACACAGCCTAAGTCCTTGTATAGATGTGAGAGAGTTGTAAATGATGTTTTGTATCTTTGTTTCCTTAATAAGAGATAATGTATCTGATTATCATGTCGTATGTACATGGAAGTGTGAGAATCATAATGAATGTATGGATGTGTATCATTAATGTTGAGATCATATTAGAGTAATCAAAGTTTAATTCTCTTGTAAAGTTTGTTATGAGATTGGATGTGAGAAAACAAAGAGTTTGAAATGAATTAAAGGAAGAAAAAAAGGTCGAGAGTGAACTTTATATTTAGTATAATCCTCAAGCTTATGCCCTAATCTCATGATTAATGGTAATCGTGGGGTGCAGGTGTAACAAGTAGTGTCCTTACAACTACATCTACCTAACACACATAGTATCACACTCTTAGAAGATGACAACTTGCAAAATGTTATGGAATGAGATGGCATTTGTAGGACAATGCTCACTGAGTATTTTTCTATGAACTCAAATGATGAAGAATCTCATCAATATATATATATAGACAATTCCCTGAGCATTATGTGTGGAATACCTTTGGTAAATTTTGGAAGAAAAGAAAGCAAATAGAGGTATCAGTCGTATTGTTACTGTAATTCCCGTTGAAGGTGAGAGGTATTATTTGAGGATATTACTAAATAATGTAAATGGTTCAACTTCATTTAAGAGTTTGAGGACAATTAATGGTGTTATCCAACCAACATTCAAACTTTCTACTGAACATTGAGGTCTCATTGAAAGTGATGATACAATTTCTGAATGTTTAAATGAAGAAACACAATTTGAATTTCCAATTTCACTATAGAAATTATTTGATACAATATTAGTGTATTGTGAACCAACAAATTTAAGAGATTTGTGGGATACAAACCTCAATGATATGGCAGGAGATTTCTATAGGACTGGAACTACTGATGAGCATCAGTTGGAGCAGAGAGTGCTACAGAGTATTAAATCGATTCTTGAAAGCATGGGGAAGAATATAGAGGATTATGACTTGCCAATGGTCGATGAACACTTTTTAATAAATAGTGTAGAATATATGTCACGTGAAATTGTTGAAGAAATGAATATACAAGTAAGCAAAGAGGATCTATTGTATATTTCATCACTAAAAAATGACCAACAATATGCAAACAATGAGATATTTTGTGGTATAATTGGGAACCAGCCTGGCGTATTCTTTGTTGATGGTCCTGGTGGAACTGGAAAGACATTTCTAGACACGGCATCATTAGCAAAAGTAAGGTCAATGGGTTTCACATCAATTGCAACAACGACATCTGGTGTTGCGGCATCGATCTTACCTGGGGGAGAACTGCTCATAGTAGATTCAAAATTTCTATAAAGGTTAAAAACAATTCAACTTGTAATGTAAGCAAACAAAGTAGTCTAATAGAACTTTTTAGATTGTCAAAATTAATTATATGGTACGAGGCATCCATGATAAGGAGACAAGCCTTCGAAGCCTTAGATCACACTTTGCAAGATATCATGGGATCAAGCCTATCATTTGGGGAGAAAGTGGTCATTTTTGGTGGTGATTTCAGACAAGTTCTGCCTATTGTTCGACGTGCAACTAGAGGTGAGATAGTTGAAGCAAGTCTAATAAAGTCATTTCTTTGGAAAAAATGCACAAATTGAAACTAAAGAAAAATATGAGAGATTTGTTAGATTCATCCTTCTCAAACTTTCTACTGCGTATAAGACAAGGAATAGAACTGGTAACTGATGACGATTACGTTTGCCTCCCACACAAAATGGTTCTTGAGTACATAGATGAGGCAACCTTTAAGAAAAGACTCATACAACATGTCTTCCCATCTCTTGGTGATAACGCAACATCGACTAACTACATGAGTCGTGCAATATTATGCACAAAGAATGAGTATGTTGATGAAATGAATAATGATCTCATACAATAATTTTGCAGAGAGGAGATCACCTGTTATACTTTTGATAGTACCGTTGATGATGGAAATCATAACTACCCTAAAGAATTCCTTAATTCACTTGTTCCAACCAGTTTGCCCCCTCATGTATTGCAGCTAAAGAAAAACTATCATATAATGTTTTTGCGAAATATTGATCCAGCAAATGGGTTATACAATGGTACACGACTGGTTTGTAAAGGGTTTTAGAAAAATGTAATTGACGCAGAGGTTACAGTTGGTCAAGAATGAGGAAAAAGAGTTTTTATACTCAAAATACCTCTTATCACGCCTGAAAATGACGGTCTTCCATTTGCTTTTAAAAGAAAACAATTTCTAGTGCGTTTGAGTTTTGTAATGATAATAAATAAGTCACATGGTCAAACTATTCCCAATTTTGAAATTTATTTGCCCCATCATGTATTCTGTCATAGACAGTTGTATGTAGAACTGTCAAGAGGAACATCTCAAAATACAATGAAGGTCCTGGTTAATCCAGTAGAGAAGAATTTTAATTGTGTAACATTTACAAAAAATATTATTTACAAAGAAGTATTAACCTTTATTGATGGTATCCTTCTATCTTTAGTATCTCGTGTTGATTATTTGTAAATACTACTTTGTTAAACTAACATTTTTACATGTGATAACAGGATGGCAAAAGATAATTACCCCCTTTTGATATGTAAATCGATTAAAAAATAACTAGAAATTAAAGGTTTGCTTGGCCTTTAAATGAAAAGCACGTGAAATATCAAGGGAAAGAAAGAAGCAAAAATTGTTATTTATCGACGAAGAAGTATATTAAATTATAATTGTTAATTTGTTCTTACTTCAAGTTCATTTATGTGTACATGTATTTGTATCTGCTACCCTATAAATAAAAGGAGACAACATGGCAATGTGGCTGCTTCTCTTTTCCACATGTCTCCTTACTTGCTTATTAGCTTCTCCGTCTCTATTATTTGCTAGCCTATAAGTTGTTGTTTATCTGTTTCTAATTTTCCCATCACGTGTTCATTATTTACTAGCCTATAAAGATAGATGATGGGAAAACGATGTGTTAGCTTGCATGTTTCTTTTAAGATGGCAGTCTAGATTGCAATACCCGAGAAGTTCTATTTATTTGCATATTTATTTGCTTTATAGTTAGTTGCATGTTGAACAATAGAGTCGACAACTTTTACTCACGTCCACCTCATGCTTTCTGGTCACTATCTAATATCTATATATATTTCTATAATCTATAACCCTATAACTGAAGAGAGGTGTGATGCTCATCGCCCAGCTTGTGTGTTTGCTTGCCGATTTTATTTTCATTTAACTTTTTTTTTCTTTTTTCTTTTAAAATGATTCTATTAGAGTCCAATGTGTTTGTATCTGTATCTATATACCAGACACTCACCTGCCGATTTTGAGCTATTTCAGTTCACAGATTTAAAAAAAAATCCTTTTCATAGTTTTACATGCTACCCATTTTTTATTTTTCACATGCTACCTATTTTCTATAACTAGAGAGGTGTGATGTGCGCTCATCGTGCATCTTGTGTGCTTGCTTGCCAAATTTTTTTCATTCAACTTTTTTTTTTAATTTTAAACAGTTCCATTACAGTCCAATGTGTTTGTAACTGTATCTACATACTAGACACTCACCTACCTATTTTCAAGCTATTTCAGCTCGTATTTTTTTTTTAATTTTCCATTTTATAGTTTTACATGCTACCCATTTTTTATTTTTTACATGCTACCTGTCTTTGAGCTATTTCAGCTCACAGATTTTTTTTTGTCACACCAAGTAGGACGAATAGAGAAGTAAAGAAGGAAGTCTGTGTGTAGTGGTCATCATGAGTCCAATGGGAAAAAAATGGTTTAGATTTTGTTAATGATGTACTACAAGTCGGAGGGAGTCAATTGGTAAACTGATCGCATGAATCAATTGAGTTATTCTCTTTTAGTAAGTTTCAACTGACTGAAAGTATTTACATATGTTCTAGGATGTTGGCCATGTGCTCATTGGTTTGTTCATGGTTTTTGTTCTAACAACATCTATGTGTGTTAATCAATCCAGTCTGTTTGTATGCTAATCAGTTCAATTTGTGTGCTTATAGATTAGAATGAGTCAAATAGATGTTAACGGTCTACTCATTCTCTCCTAATGAGTTAGCCAACTTTTTTATAATTTATTCTTTTTTACACATTAATTTTAATTTTTGTTATGTATACTAGAGTGAGCTAACTATATATTCATCAAGTTATTCTATGTTAATAAGTTGTATGTAATTATTGTTATTATTAATCATGAACATAGAGAAAAATAATTTTTTAAGCTAACAATTTTTTTCATGGTCAGTAGTATATATTAGAGATTTCATTGTGCTAGTTCAACTGGTATTCACGTGCTTAGCACGTGCTTTTAGCTAGTGTTTATGTAATGCCTCAATATTGACTTTTTCTTCTAAGGGAGATATGATGGATCGATGACGCGGTAAACCAATTCAGTATTACTTTTGAAGAAGGAAAGTGTTATATATTGGATAATGACCGCGTTGAAGAATTCTACAATGACTATAGAAATGCAAAGAGGAATGAAGAGTGTATAATCAACAAAAAATGTGTGGTTGCTAAAACGTCTGAAGATTGTGAAAAAATACCTATGTACTCATTCTAATTTACTGAGTTTGATGACTTTCAGGATCTTCAAGATACGAAGACATTTCTTATAGGTAATTCTAATTTATTTTCATTTTATATTATCATTTTATATTATTCATATTATTTTCTATGTTAGTTGCATATATCAATGGAATGATTGTTGATGAATTTCAAATCATTACAAAGAAATCAGGTCAACAGGTTGCCAAGTGTGATATCACATTGCAAAATGAAATGTAATTAATAAAGATAATTTCAATTACTCAATGACTAAATAAAGTATTTATTTTCTAACACTTATTTTTATGCTCGGTATTTAGGCGTACTATGGCTAAGTGTACATTGTGGGGTGAAATAGTTGTCATGTCAATATGAAAACTTAAAAGAAAATTATGAAATGAGGAATATAATTGTAATTACTGTTTCGATGCTTCCAAGATAGAATATTATTAATAACTTATTTTTGTTTTTGATAGAGTTATTTATTATTTTAATTATAGGTTTGCACCTTTCAAGCACTTACACAACAAGACTTCTCTTCAATCCCCCATTGTCATGAGCTGAGGAAATGAAGACAAGGTAGTCATTTCCATACATTAGACATTCAAATAGTCGTTTCATATATAGTTTTTTTTCAAAACGGACATCTTTATTTTTAAAATAGGTTGTCTGACAGTGGTGACAGTTTGTCATCACCTGTGAATGTGTCCACGCATAAACAGAATATAGAGCTAATAAGGATCACTATTGCCATCTTGTATGAATCCTTAGAGAGTGGGATACTACACAAAGTAAGAAATAGTAGTTTGTAACTTATATAAATACTTAAATATATATTATCAAAATAACATATTGAACATTTTTAGGACCACATTTATGAAATTAAGGCAACAATTGTATAGATTTATCGTGACCGAACCATTTGATATAATGCTTTTGAAAACAAACGTCTCTGAGTCACCTGTAGATCATTGTCAAATAATGAAATTTCAGTTATAAAATGAAAATATATTTTCATTATTTTCAAAACAAATTATCTACACATAAAATACATTTATAAATTCATTTTTTCTTATTTAACAATATTAATATTATAATTTTTATTATAATTTTAACAAATTTTGTATATTATATGTACACGTGTGCGTTTTGTAGTCTGAAAAAAAAAAAGCACTCGAGAGAGGGCGTGATAAAAAAACAACGCGAACCCTTATAACGAGGCGCGGTAGTTAGCTATACATACCGGGCGCGGGAAAGAAGCAAGGCAGGTGCCGAAGGGACGGGGAGCCCCAATGTGGCGTCCCTGGCGGGGTCTGCTCGCTCCTTTTCCACCGCGTCAAAAACTCCCTGGTGAAAATGTGAACCCCGTCGGCCGCTCCGCAACGCTACAGGTCGCGTGACGACACTCTGCCAACAGCCAAACTCACCACGAAGCGATTCCGGCTGGGTGTCGAACTCTGCCTCTGTAAAACGCGTTCCCAAACGGACAAAAAAATAAATAAATTAAAAAGCGCAAGCAAAACCCTACTCAGAGAGAGGATCACCGCTGGTATCTGCCTCTCTCGCCACCCCCGATCCTCCTGCTCGCGGCAAACCCCGCACTGCTCGAGATGGAGATCAATCTGAAGACCACCCCTTTCGACCTCGACTTCCATCCGTCCAGCCCTCTCGTCGCGACGGGCCTCATCAATGGCGTGGTTCAGCTGTAAGTCTCTTTTTTTCTACGCGTACAGAGCTCCCACCCTATCTGCTCGCTCGTCAGTGAATGGCTGTCGCGATGAATGCAGGTACAGCTACCCCACGGATGCTCCGGAGGACGCGCAGTCGCAGAGGTAAGCAACTCAAGACTCCGGACAATCTTCAATTGAATTCAAGGAAGCAGAGGGAATGTATCCCCATAAGAATTGCTCGTTCAAATTGAAATTTATTTGTTCTTCTTCTTCGTCAGGGTGTTGCGGGCTAAAGCCCACAAGGAATCCTGTCGGGCTGTCCGCTTCGTTAATTCCGGACAGGGTGAGTTTTGCAGTAAAACTATCTAACGAAGGATTCGCTGCTTCTAGGCGTTTTATTCTTGTTCCATGAACATGAAACTGTCTCTATTGACTGACTCAATTCCCACTTTGCCTGTCGTGCTGCCAGTTCTCTTAAGCGGCTCGTCTGATTGCTCAATCCTTGCAACGGATACCGAGACTGGGACTGCCATCGCCCGGCTCGAGAATGCTCACGCGTATGTCCCTTGCATTTTTTTCGTGCACTTGAATATGCTTCCTACTTCTCTCTCGCCATTGGATTGTTGTCGGGGTTAGCATGAGTACTTTCTTGCTTATCCATCGATTTGCAGGGAGTCTGTGAACCGTTTGGTTAACTTGACGGAGACGACCATTGCTTCAGGAGACGACAAGGGGTGCATTAAGGTCAGTCTTTGAACCAATCTTCTGTTCTCTATTTCTCGCTACTGTCCTAATATTACCATGTTGGCCTTGCACACTTTCCGACAGTGAAAAAAAACACCCATACTTGTAAATACATTCTAAATGTGGCCTATCCTTAAAACATGCTTAGCTGATCTTGTAACTCATCTTAAAGCCAAGCTTCCCTTTCTTCCTTGGGATCTCTGATGCATATGATTGAACCGTCATCTATGTAAGATCAAGAGAAAGATTTGATGCTTAATTCACTTTTGTCTAAAGAAGCTTGGATACCACATTCAAGAATACATCTCGGTGTAAGGTAGTGGTAGGATGAGTCTCCCTTTGTTTACTTCTACTCTAAACAAGAATACTTGTTTGTGGGTTAATCCTTAATCAAAGGAATTTGAAAAATGATTACATCAGCAGTTGCTAGAACGACGGGTCCCTTCCGTTCTTTGGTTCACAGCTCAACTAAATATTCAAAGTGTCCGACTTAAGCGGTGACAACTATTTATGCTGGCACCATTTTGCCATTTAATAGACAGGGTTGGTTTTTGCGTATGCCTTGCCATAGTCTGATCTTTCCTTCAAATAGGGTGTAATGTGCAGGAGATCCTTTTATAGAAAAATAAGCACATCATTTCATGGCTTTCCTAACACATGTTGGCTTAATTCTATACGACTGTGAACTTGACATGTTTCTTCATCTGCGCACGACTGTATTGTTGCATTGCATATGCATTATATAAATCTGATGGTTAAGTTTCAGATTACTTCTTCGCTGGTTAATCTACTACGATTTCATGGACATGATCTCTTGGTTTTATTGCTATACTATAACAGATTTTGATTTCTTAACCTCAAGGCAGGTTTGGGATACTCGGAATCGTGTTTGTTGCAATACTTTTGAAGCTCATGAAGATTTTATCTCGGATATGACATTCGTGTCCGGTTCCTCACAGCTTTTAGCCACAAGGTATGTTGTTACAGGCTTTGGATGATTAGAGCACTTCATTTTATTTTGTAAATCTGCTTTCGCTAATAAGTTACCATAATCCACTTAGATGTTGTAAAGTTCCCCTTCTTATTTTTGGCATATAAATCCTGGTACCTTAAATTCGTAGTCCCCCCTCCTCTCTAAATGAATAAAACCAAATGGTATTCCTCACCAAATCAGTCGAAAACCCAGTAATATAAAACTACAAACTAACTAATAAAAAAGATGAAGCAATGACTAAAAGGATAATTCTTTTATCAATTGTGTTTCAACAAAGACGCAGATAGAGCCTTTATATAAGCTTATAAAAAGAAAGACTAAACGGGCAGTAGCCAATGTGGGACTAAACCACTTGACTTTACAAGAACCCAAAAACGAGAAAGATGACATGATAAAAAAAGCATGCTGATAAAGTCTAACTAGTGACACGACGACGCCTACGCTCATAAGTGTGTATAGGTGGGGCCGGATCTACATCAATTCCCCTCGGCTGCAAAAGACTCGACGGAGCTCAAGAAGATCTGCATCAATGTGGCTGAACTCCTCCTCGGTGATCTAGGTGGCGTTTGCTGAAGAACAACCTCTCCACCAAACCAAGAAACGATTTACTGTGCCCCGGCTGATAAGGATGGTCTGGTCGTCCAAGACGGTGTCGATGCGTTCGGGCGACTGTTGAGAAAGTCGAGGCAGAGGCAGTAATGTTGTTGAAGATGGTGGAGCACAATGACGATCTGAAGAAGCTGGTGGTGGTGGTGGAGGGGGCTCGAATGTACCACGATAAGGAGAAAAATCCTTCACATTGAATATTGCACTAATGCCCCAATCTGTTGGAAAGGCATTGGGTCCTTGTCGACTAAGTATTTGGAAAGGTTCTGACGCTCTGGCATGAAGCTTCTTGATTGAATTTTTGGGGTAGCGTTCAGGACGCAGGCGTACTAACACATAATCTCCCACAATAAATTCTTGAAACCTGCTGTGTGCATCTGCGTAAAGCTCGTAGTTTTCATAAGACAAAGTAAGTTTATTGGCGAATCTCGGCATGCAAATCATGAATGTGTTGGGCAAATGTCTCAGCAGTATGGGAAGGTCGGTCAATAGTGGATATAGGTATGAGATCTATAGGCTGGCCGAGCTTGTAGCCATTAACAACTTCAAAAGGGCTCTTTCCTGTGGATCGATTAACATAACTGTTGTAAGCATAGTAACAAAAGTCTCCAAATTTTACAAAAAATCGGCGATTTTTCACGATGTTATAGGCTCCCGAATATTCATCACGAATAATACGCCAATCGCCGATTTTTCACGACTTTTCACGATTAATCCCGCTTTTTCGTTATACGATTTTTTACGATTCTTCATGACTTTTCACGATTTTTCTCCCTTAAGTCACTTGCTCTTTTTTTACCAAACCATGTACACAAAATTCCTAATACACACTAAACCTCAAACCCCCCACTCCTCTGGACAGTTCATGTTATTACTCAACTATTTTTTTACTTCTTTTCCTACTTTTTCACTCACTAAGATTGTATGTCTTGTGGCCGTAAGAGTTACATGCATCATATATATATGTACATAGATACATTTATCTATAAATATGCATATCTATAAATACATATATATGTATATACTTATATAGCCGACTTATTCTCGATTATATCTGAATAGTTGACCGAACTTTGACCGAAATTTATCGATCTTTTCACGACTTTTCTCGATATTTTCCGAATTCCGATTTTTTCCAGCCAGCCGAAAAGTTGCCGAATCCCGAACTTGTTACTATGGTTGTAAGTAAATTCAACAGTAGGTAGCAATAAGTCCCAATCGCCTAAATGTTCACCAACAAAACATCGCAGGAGGTTACCCAAACTCATGTTAACCACCTCAGTTTGACCATCAGTTTGAGGGTGAAAGGCAGAAGAGAATTTGAGGTTGGTACCAAAGATTTTCCATAAGGTCTTCCAAAAGTAGCTAACAAAATTAACATCATGGTCAGAGACTATGGTGGTAGGGAGTCCATGTAGCTTGACTACCTCATTGTAGAAAAGGCAGGCGATACGAGAGGCGTCAGAAGTCGTACTACAAGCAATGAAGTGGGCCATCTTTGAAAAGCGATCAACAACCACGAACATGGAGTCATGGCCACAGGAAGTGGGGGGGAAGACGTAAAATAAAATCCATACTTAGATCCTTCCAAGGCTAACAGGGAATAGGGAAGGGAGTGTAAAGACTAGTATTTTGTCTTTTGGTTTTGGTCAATTAACAAGTACGACCCTGAGACACGATGCGAGCTTCATCACATCGTAATGAAGGCCAATAAAATCTGTAGAGCGATGGCCGTATCCCTACCAAAATGGCCAACGAAGCCACCAACGTGTAATACTCAAATGAGAAAATCGCAAATTGAAGTAGAAGGGATACATAACTGCATGTCGCGAAAAAGAAATCCATCTCGTAGAATAAAATCAGAAGCATGGCCAGGTGTACTATTGAGAAGGTTAGAATGAACAATCGTGAAGTCAAGACAGGTGGAATATTGCTCTTTCTGACGGTCGAAGCACACAACTTCAACGCTCATAGACTGTAGGGTGGTCAAGCAACGATTGAGAGCGTCCGCGACCTTGTTCTCAACACCTGAGCGCAGTGTTCTGAAAAGCGGTAATCAGTGTATGGGCGGAGAGCGTACCAAATAGAGTATATACGGTATGCGGGAGTATAAGCGGGAGAATATTCAGTTTTAATCGGTTTTGATTTTTTTAAAATATTAATCATAAAGATATGTAAAATATATATTGACCATATAATAATACCAATGATAAGTAATTAGAAACATTTATAAGTACTAGACTAATATTGCATTCATAAGTAGTTAGAAACATTGATGAAATTAGAGAAGAAACTTGATAAGTAATTACAAACATTAATAAGTCATAGACTAATATCACATTAATAAGTAATTAGAAACATTGATAAGTAATAGACTAATATTGCACTAATAAGTAATTAGAAACATTGATAAGTCATAGACGAATATCGCATTAATAAGTATTTAGAAACATTGATAAGTAATAAACTAATATTGCATTTATAAGTAACTAGAAACATTGATGAAATTAGAGAAGAAACATTGATAAGTAATTAGAAACATTGATAAGTCATAGACTAATATTGCACTAATAAGTAATTAGAAACATTGATGAAATTAGAGAAGAAAATATCAAACAATAAGGATCAGTTCAATAAACATTTAACTATAAACTTATTTAGAAAACATGGGGAGAAGACCAAATATGTAAAGTGGAAGAAGAGAATGTAATTGTAATGACCAATAGTAGTATTAGAAATAATTAATGTAAATTTTTTTTATTACTAGCATTTGATTTTGAAAATCGCAGATTAATCGGCCGATTATACCCCTGAACGACCGATTAATCGGTCTTGGACCGATTATAGGCCGATCATTCATATGCGGAGTGCTAGACCTCCAAAACCGATTATTCGGCCGATTAGACCGATTTTCTGAACACTGCCTGAGCGATGTTTAAGAACGAAAGTGTACTCCTGAAGAAAGTCACACCACTTGGCGTGACACACACTTAAATTCTTTTGGGAATTTAGAAAGTGAAAGGCCTGATGGTGAGACCAAAGGATGAACTCTTAATGGAGAAGGTAGTGCCTCCAATGGTTCTGGGATTGCACAACAACGTAGAATTATTTATCGTAAGTGGAATATTTATGCTTTGCGTCATTGAGTTTCTCAATGAAAAAGGCAACAAGGTGCCCTTCTTGACTAAAAACGCCTCCAATGCCAACACCAGAAGCGTTACAAGATACTTCAAACAGAAGTGAGAAATCACGAAGGCGAAGAACCGAGGCTTCAGTCAACTTAGTTTTGACAGCCTCAAAAGCACGTCTTGCAGATGGCGTCCACTCTAATTTGTCACACTTCATTAACTTAGTGAGAGGAGCCATAATGGTGCTAAATCCTCAAGCAAAATGACGATAAAAAGTAGCCAGCCCGTGAAAGCTACGAAGCTCAGAAATCGAAGTGGGTTGGGGCCAATTAGTGATGACTTTGACTTTAGCCGGGTCAACCTCAATGCCGGTAGCGGATACAAAGTAGTCAAGGAATAGGAATTTTGAAGGAACAAGCACTTCTTTAGATTGACATACAATTTCTCAGTGCGAAGTGTGTCAAAGATAAGCCGACAATGAGTTAGTTGTTCGTCCTTGGTCTTACTAAAAATCAGAATGTCGTCAAAGTGTACCACTAAAATTTATCCAAAGAATGGTTGTAACACACGGTTCATGACTCGCTTGAAAGTGCTGGGTGCGTTGGACATGCCAAAAGGCATGACTAGCCACTCATATAATCCGTCAGGGGTTTTGAAGGCCGTCTTCCATTCATGTGACTCCTTAATACGGATATGGTGATATAATACGGATATGGTGATAACCGCTACGAAGGACAATCATGGAGAAATAGCGGGATCCCGTCAATAGATCAAGCATGTCGTCAAGGCGTGGAATAGGAAATCGATATTTGATAGTGATTTTATTGATGGGTCGACAATCTAAAAACATTCACCAACTACAATCCTTCTTGGGAGCAAGGAGTGCAAGAATCGCATAAGGACTCTTGCTCTCTCGAATGAATCCTTTGAGAAGGAGGGCATCAACCTGATGTTTCAATTCAACATGCTCAGTCGGGTTCACACAGTAATGCGGTCGGTTAGGGAGCAAAGACCCTGGTATCAAATCAATCTCATGCTGAATATCACCCAAGGGGGAGGCTCATCCGGAAGGTCGGTGGGTGTCATGTCCTTGAACTCGTCGAGAAGGGAGACAAGTTCTGGTGGGGGCTGAAAATTAGACATGGGAGTGGATTCTTTGATGTATAGTACATACATGCATCCTAATTTGCGACTGGCTTCTTCAAGCTCTCGTCGAGTGATAAGGTGTGTAGAGAGTGCTCGGATTTAGAGGATTGGGGGTCTGGTGGTGGACTCTTTTTGATAGGAGAGGTGAATCGAGTAGGTGCTAATCCCATGTGTTTGCCTTTGTGCTTAAAGGTATAAACGTTGGAGCGTCCCTTATTGTGGGCATCTAAGTTATAAATCCAAGGGCGTCCCAAAACAACATGGCCAACATCCATGGGCAAGACATCACACCAAATTTGTCTGAATAACCTAGAGTGATGGGTATAAGACAACATTGGGTGATGGGCAAGCTAATTTGGTTCTCCCAATTGACTTTGTGTGGCTGTGGATGTGGCTCCCGGCGCAAGTCCATGCGCTTCAAACCATGGGGTGAAATGATGTTCTGAGAACTGCCACCATCAATGAGTAGTTTGTAACTTTTACCAGCGTGTTTGAAGAAGTTATGGAAGGGGGTGGCGCGTTTCCATTCGTCCCCTTTTGAAGGGACAACTAAAACACGCATGACTTGGAGATAAGATATCATAATCATAGTTGTAGATTGCGCCATCATTAGAAGGTTTAGAGGTTGGAAAAAATCTTTATATTCAATGTCATCCTCCCAGGTGATATTAGGAGAATCTAAGGACACAAAAAGAGCACGACGTGGGCATTGGACTGCTAGGTGATTCGTGTTGTGAGAATGAAAACATTCACGACCTCGTGGAGGAGGCCAGACTGGAATTGTGACTACCTCCTTGCCTTTACTGGAGGATGGGGCCGAAGAACTCTGGGAAGGTGGTTGGGGTAGAGGATAGGCCAAACGAGACGAGGTAGTGACAGGGTTATTGGTTGATCAAGTACGTTGGCCAAAACGAGAAAAGGAAGGGCTGCGAGAAGCTGGTTGTAGGTAACTCTTGACCTTTTGGGTACGGTGAAAAACATCGTCTAAGGAGTCGTACTGTTGCAATTCCATTTCCTGCTTGATATCGGGGTATAAACGATACACAATGCGAGCGGCTAATTGCCAACCCGAGTCATTGTGAGCACAATGATTTTTAGCCTCCTCAAACCGTTCCATGTACTCTTGAACAGAAAATGTCCCTTGGCTAAGGGCCATCCAGTCGGAAAGGAGTTTTCTTTGATATTGGGAGGGTATATGCGTTCACGTAGCTTAGTTTTCATCTCATCCCAAAAGAGAATAGGAGGTTGACCACTACGCTCCATATCACGTTGGACACCTTGCCAGTACCTCTTGGTAGATCCTTCTAGTTTCATCTTGGCAAACCTAATCTGTTGGGCGTCTGTCTTGTTATACCTGTCGAAGTAATCTTCCTAGCTAGCAATCCAATCGAGAAAAGCCTTAGGGTCAAGCTTACCATCAAAAGTTGGGGCATCGACTTGACTTGTCGGGTGATATCATCGTGAGGTAGGTGTCCTGGATGGTACTGATTGTAAGGATTTTAAGGAAAGGCTCGACCACGTGGGGGGGCGTGATATGCATCATGTTCAGGGGGCTGAGGATGTGGCTCAGGATGTGGAATGGGTGGATAAGGCAGAGTCATTGGTCGTTGAGGGTGTGGATAATGGTTTGCAAGAACGAATTGTGGAGCAGGGGGGATGTGTTGAGGGGGGTATGGCGGTTGTGGTGCAAGGTTTGTGTTTGGAGCAACAGGTTGATTATTATAGTGGAGAGGTTGATAATATGTCGGGGGGGGGGGGTAGGGGTGGTTTTCCTCATAGGGCTGCGAAGAGTAAGGGTCTTGTTTAGCAAAAGGGTCAGTGGCCCCTAAGTTTTGGTAGTCGGGGATCCCTTGAAGTTGTGGTGCACAAATTTGTAGGGGAGTAATGTTTAATGGAGATTGTGGTGTATTCCCAATATTTGATGGCATACCATATCCCAGATGAGGTGCTGAAGTCTGACTAGCATGGAGAGTATGTGTATGGCGAATAGTGCGAAGCTCAATCATGATGGAATTGATTGACTGACCCAGATTCTCAAGAGTAAGCGGTGGTTGGGAAGACGTAGGAGCTACTTCCGACGTGGGTTCTAAAATCGGGCTATTAGACCTACGACCAAACATAATGATTTGCAATGAAATAGCCTAAAATTTATTGTGCCAAAAGAAAACTTAGTTCTGTAATGGACAACGCAAAACAATTGAAGAAAACAATGCGGACAAATATATGATAGCAAAGTAGTGCACCGAACAAGGGAAAACCTTTCTAAAATTGGGACCTAGCAATTTTTTTCGGTGGAGGAATCAAACCTCCTATGGACCCGTTCGCTAATGTACTAAAAATGTAGAAGAAGAGCAGAAGTACAATAACAATGAAAAGACCTTACCCAAAGTGATGACAATCATTGCTTCCTTGCCTTTGGTATGGATGGAGAGAACTATCTCGCGATAAGGTAAAATATCTGGCCCCTGACTCTACGCGGATCCAACTTTTCGTGGCGTTGCTTACTAGCAGTCTGGGGGGTTGGTTGTCGGCAGGGTAGTGGTTGGCAGCGGGCAACGACGACAACATGTAGCGGATAGGGGCAGCGTCAGCGGCGGCAATAGGCAACAACTATGACGACAACAACGGATAGTGGCGGTAACATGCAACAACTATGGCGGCAACAACGGATAGCGGCAACAACAGGTAGCTGTAGGGGCAGTGTCGGCTGCGACAGCGAATAGCGGCAACGTCGACAGCGACAACAGGCAACGACTACGATGGTAGCAACGGATAGCGGCGGCAGCAATGGCAGTAGCAGTTAGCAACGGCAATAGGGCAACAACGTACAACGACGATGGCAGGAATAGGCAACGACAACGGCGGCGTGTGTGGTTGGAGATGGCATCGGATGAGAGGGGGTGACAGGTTGGGGCGGGTTGGTGGAGAACGGCGGCCATTACAGGCAGGACCTAACCCTAATGCTTTTAGGGTTAGGCTCTGATACCACTTAATGTAGAACTACATACTAACTAATAAAAAAAGACGAAGCAATGACTAAAAGGATAATTCTTATTCATCAAATGTGTTTCAACAAAGACGCATATATAGCTTTTATATAGGCTTCTAAAAGAAAGACTAAACGGGCAGTAGCCAATGTGGGACTAAACCACTTGACTTTACAAGAGCCCAAAAAGAGAAAAAAGACATAATAAAATAAACCAGGCTAATAAAGCCTAACTAGTGACATGGCGATGCCTATGCTCATAAGTGTGTAAAAGTGGGGCCTGTCCTACATCACCCAATGTTTGTATAAACTGTATCTATAGAGGCTGATTATGCAAACATCAACAAAGACATTACACTGGATTCTACGAGTTATCAAAAACTAAGAATTACTCCCACAGATTACAAATACAAAATTACCATTATTCTTGATAGTACCTTGTGCATAAAATTCCAATGTGATTGGTAAGAGTGGGGCTGTACTGAAGTTATTTTAAGATGCTGTAACGGATTTGTGAGTTCGTTACTCCACAAACGATAATTATTTTTCTTATGGCACCACAAATTAGACCATTACACTATGATACTTTGAAACAAGGTGGTCAGAACTGAACAGGTGAGCCTTCCGGTTCTCGGTTCACTGGTTCAAGCGGTGACATCAGCATGCTTCTTAAATTATTTTTATCTTTTTTAATTATGCAAATTCAAGGAAAAAGTAAGCAAATTTAGGTGAATATCAAAAACAAGCATGGAAACGGCAATAATTTAATTGAGAATTGCATTTCTTATGACAAATTATCAAGTAATTAAATAAAATCTCGTCAACATGAGGCGATACCATAGATAGAATTGGCATAATGATATTGGAAACCCTATAGGAAAATAAAAATATACAGTAGCATTAGGCATCTGTATAGCCCACTGACCTGGCAAGACGGTAGAAGTATGCTAAAAAATGAGAAAAGGTAGGTAGAATATCTAGCTATATGGAAATGTTACTTGGGGAACAGATGAAGGAGAGAAGCACCATAGCAATTGTAAGATGATCAATACAACAAAAAAGGCAGCAGCAAGGGGCAAAAACAAGAGAAGCAAATGTTAGCATCAAACTATTGAAATGACAGGAAAAGGAGGATAATGAGGAAAATAAGGAAGAGGAAGAATAGGGGATAGGGGAGGAGGGTAGCATATACCTGTAGAGATTACAAAAATCAGCATATTACTGATCAGTCAGACCCGGCCTATTCAGAAAAACCGGACCGGTACTTGACCTGTTCAAAGGAATTTCTAGGTTTGGGGCCAAACGGATCTGGTATAGGCACCGGTTCATGGTTCAAACAGTTGAGCCAGCCGGTTTGGTTATGATAACCTTGCTTAAAAACAGCCACCAAGTTAAAAGATATACTCATTAGGGTGTTCTTTATTATTGTTAGTTTCTTGCCTGGAACATCATTTCAAGTGTTCCTGTTTCTGTTTCTGGAGATCGTCGTTGCTCCTCAAACAATGATGACTAAATGAAGACCGAAGATTATGCCTGAATTGTAGATGTGATGTAGTAGATTAATGATATGCAAGCGCAGGAATGCTGAAACTAAACAGATTTTGCTTTGTGATAATAAACCTGTCCCTATTTGCTCGCTGCTACACAAGATAGGTGTTTTGATATATTAAAAGGAATGTATAAATCCTTCCTGAATTTCTCTAATGCCTTATTATTTGCTCAATGAGTATTTGAAACCAAAGCCTTTGTTTCTGCTAAGTTCCAATAATTTCTGTTAATACTTTTTATTTTACCTAGCAAGATGTGCCTTCTCATTTATATCTAATTTTAGTTATTTATATGTTAAGCCAGCATTGAAACAAAATGGAATGCTTCATTTTATAGTCTTTGGTTCTTTTGGAATGAAATTGTGGTTCCTGTTGACAATGAAGGAATTTCCAAGCTCTTGTTTCACGGAACAGTTATTCTAAATGGTAGCCGATTGTTGTTCGAGAAAGCAAACTGACGGTCTAAATGGAATATTCGAGGAATTTTGAATAGAATTAATGGAGGCACCCCATTCCATTTCTTATTAGGCATGGCAATTTTGAGTCTTTGTTGACCCGGCCCAAATCCGACCCAACCCAGACTAGTCTAGTCCGAACTCGACCTAACCCCTCCCAAACTATCTTCTTAAGGCATGACACCCAAGTCAACCCGAACTTGAACAAACTCTACCTATACCGCTTCAACCTGACCCGACCTGAAGCTGTGAGGTTATCAGAGAAACTATACATTAAACCAACATTGCATTACTATAGTTTTATGTTAATAACAAAAACATACGCTAAAGACCACACAGAAAGGATTTATGCACAGATGTTTGGATCAATCACCCAACTTCATACCAGTGTTTTTCAAAAACTGATTTATAGAACACCAAGCACATTGTGGACTACTAAGACACTGCAAATAACAGAAAAAGTACAAATCTTTTCATTTTAAATACGAAAAATGCAAAAATTTTGTAATTTCAGAAACAACAGGTTCTCCACCATTGAAAAGTGAGCAAACTCTGCTAGAGACAGCTACAAACTCTTGTCAAAAGTTCATCTGCGGCGGACACTGTCATTGCATGTCTTTCTATATCTGGTTATTTTCATATCAAGATAGCTTCGTTGTTTCACATCTAGACAAACATGAAATATTCAAGACCTCACCCTAGCAGAATCATATATTAGGACAGCAAAACGTCAAAGAAATAAAAAATCTGAGAAGGCAAGTACATGTTTCAGAGCATTATGTGGATAGGGTTGTCAAAGTGTGAAAATAGGAGAAGCAGGTGAAAGCCAAAGAAAATCTTTTAAGAACGCAAAGAAGTTGAAGTATATCTAGTAGAAGATTGAACAAAACAACAATAACATATTTACCCACTAATAGAAGGCTTCATAAAACCATGCAAACTACCAACACTGTTCATGAGATATTAATAAGAAATGACATTAAACCAAATACCATATGTAACAAATCAATCTGATGAGCACGCACTCACAAAAGAGCAACACCGCCAGTAAAACAGTAATTCTTCAATAATCATTAATATACAATATAATGGTTAAATTGATAAAAAAGGGCTAAGCTAGGGTGAATTGAACAAGTTTCTCCTGAGGAAATCTTTCAAACGTGATTATGCAGTTGAAAACTTCGTATTAGATAACCTGAACATCAAGGAAATCAGGTCATTGATCAAAGTGTTTTACGTGTTGGAAAGGCGTGCAAACTAGATAAACATGAGATTCCTGAAAATATGGTCTAATAACCGATTCTCCAGCTAGAAAAAGAGAGCAAGAGCACGAAAAAATAGGGTCTGCAATGGTCCGGAGAGGAGCACATAATGAGAGAGAGGAATTGGAGCAAGGAAGGTGACACCCGCTGGATGAGTTATGGGGCTCTAGCAAGGAGCCTTGGAAACCCATCTCAAACAGACCGACACCCTCCATATCAGGTTGGCCTCAGATCTCTACAACAATATACCGATACCTTCGGGGGAATATGATGGATAGGAGTGCTGGTGGCTAGGCTTTCATCACTCACCAGCCACTGCTCTCGGTAGTCGCTGCCCATGATAGTAAGAGAAGTGGAAACAGGCACTCCTCGAGGAGTAAGCGAGTCTGGATGATGGGCACACTCCAGAAAACTATGTTTGGCCCATATCTCTCATGGGCAACAAGCAACACCCAAGACTTGTGCCTATCTCCGCCCACCGACTCGAGAAACCCACAATTTTTAAGTCGGGTCAGGTTGGGTAAAATTACCTAAAGCTACTGAAGAAATAGAAACCGAATTTTGATAGTGTGATGCTGATCTAGTATTGTCACACCTACAAAAATCCAGCACCAACGATGTGTTGGTGTGATGGTGATGAAACCAGGGGTTTTAAGAGTTAAGCTTGTTGCACAAGTCATCATCATCTACGCCTTAGTCTCAACCATGTTGGGGTTAGCTACATGAATCTTTCTTTCCCATTCTTCCCTGTTATGGACTATATTTATTGCTGTACAAGTGTTCTAAGAAAATCAATATGAGATATTTCATGACCACTAGCATCTTATCCCTTGGCATTTTTATAATACATCATTTTAGATGTAAACTAGCTAACATACTTGATGCTGTTTGTGATGTATACAAATTCACTCTTGAATTTTTCTCTCTTCATTGGTTAAGTGTAATTGTGTATTTTTTTCCTTTACCATGACAGTGGGGATGGCAAATTGTCAGTTTGCAGTCTCAGGAAAAACATGGTTAGCATCCTCTGCTTCTCTCCTTTAGGCGCGATTTCTGTTGTCCATAAATTTGTCTCAGGACCTGTTTTGTTTTAAATATGAGACATGACTCTGAATATACTACAAATACAAAATAGACATACTATCTTGTTTTATTATGCTTTTCTGCAGCCAAACCATGCTCAACTGGGTAATGTTTCTTGACATTTCAGGTTCAGTGGATATCCGAGTATTCTGAGGACGAACCATTATCTTTAGTCACCATGAAGGTACTCTGTTCATTTTAATTTTTCATATTTTTTTATCTAATATTTTGGAAGGACGGCCTCCATGCCTGCCTGCCAACATTTATGTTCGTTTATATTCAGACTTCAGTGAAGCCGAAAGTTTATCTGGTAGCCCCATTGGCAGGTCTAGGGTACATACCGGGTTAAAGTATTTATGCTCAGAGCAGTCTTCTGACTCCACTATTTATACTACAATCATGTACTCCGGTTTCTAGAAATTCACATTGGATGGTCCTCCCCAACCACTTAAGTGCTTGAGCGGTGCTTAAGTAGCATCTTTCATATGCTCTAGCTTTTTGATTGGCTTAGAACTTTTAACTGTATTTTACATACTATCGGAGTTGATGAATCACCAAGCACGTTTACGCCAAATGCTATAAGCCGTATAACAGTTATGAACTCCAAAAGTAACAAGGAAAATGCTGACATGGATTTTTTCTACTGTATATTAATGTTAACTTACTCTAATAGATAATCTAACAAGTAAAGATGAATGTGTGTATTACAACTAGTAACTAAACAGTAGCAAGTAAACTAATTGTAGTTGACTAAACAATAGAACGTAATAGGATTTGCAGAACGACTATAAAGTACATACTAACTAGAATTACAACCTAAGTTTTAAATGAGAATCTCCAGTCACACCTAATTCCTTACAGGCAGCAAACACATCATATATCAGTAACAGCACGGAACCAAAGACTCCTCAAAAGTTGTAATTATTATATAATGAGTACTGATCAGTTACATCCATCTCCCATGATTACTTTCTGGGTAGGGTCCAACCAGGAGCACCTGGAA
The DNA here is from genome assembly GCA_963693085.1 of Alisma plantago-aquatica. Taxonomy (NCBI): domain Eukaryota; kingdom Viridiplantae; phylum Streptophyta; class Magnoliopsida; order Alismatales; family Alismataceae; genus Alisma; species Alisma plantago-aquatica. The sequence goes on along the minus strand of OY856415.1, from coordinate 258,135,039 downwards.
CGGCTACTATAACAAGTCCAAAAAAGGGTCTAGAGAGGAGTAATTGCCGGCTAACTGTATAAGAACTGTATAAGCAACTATGTCCCGCTTAACTTCAGATAACACAGGTTTATTTCAAAACTCTTAGACGACTAGTTCAATTGCTGTTTACCAGGGTTGGACATGGTCTGCTCAAATAGGTTTGCCCCTAAAACCATAGACCAGAAACACATAATGGTCTGAAAATTTTGCAGACCATACTTCACCATTGGCAGGGTTTGGGCCAAACTTGACCAAAAGCGTTTAGTCAAGATCAGTCTTGAACTGGTACAATGATGGTCAGGGTTTGGTCCAAACTTGACCAGAAGTGTGTAGTGTGTAGTCAAGCTCAGTCTTGAACTGGTATAGTGTTAATCACCAACACACTTACAATGAGTCTAATGTTAAATTGTTGGCGATGCTCAATTAAGGTGTTTAAGTCTGAGATCATGAAATGATATACTATTGGTATGTACTACAATCTTGGTGTACACATGCAATGAACTCATGTTTCAGAAACTAAGTTAAGATCTATACAGAACACATCCATAATGTGAATGTTGAAAGTATGTCAAAGTATCTATGTCTGCATTAAATAGACAAAGCATGCACATAAACTGTATAAACAAGTTGCCAATCAAAAGCTTGTGAACTTCATATCTCGTATCCAAATATCTATCTTAATCATACAATTTATTTCTGACTATCAATATTCTTCCATTCATCAAATCAAAGCGTTTAATTGTCAAATATTCTTTTACATTAAATTAATGCTGCTTTAACTGTATATTACAATGCTATATTGTTGTAGTAGTTGATTAATGTATTACTGCATTATCTCTTACCCTATATTGTAATGTGATCATGTTGTATTAGTAGAGTAATGCATGGCTAGATTTATAGTAATTATCATATATATCATAATATACATGCACACATGATTGGTTTACTGACTCGCTAAACTGATGCTAAGCATGTTGCAAAGACTTAATTCATTCATCTAAACTAGATGCTGCAAATACCCCCGCGCATGGGTATATCTAAATAACACAGTGGGAAGTTCTAGTTGGCTTATTTCTGTTGATGATGCTACCGAGTTAAGTAACAAAAAGTAATTGATCGAAAACTTTCAAATTGTCCCCAACTATTACATTTGTGTGTAACTTCAAATAGTGAAATAATTGCAAATCAAACCCTAGATGGAAACCAATAAAACACAACACAAGTAATCAAAAGACGAACACAAGTAAAAGACAAATGCGACATGGTCTAATCAGAGGCGCCCAACTTCTAGCCAGGCATTGATGAGCAAGCCATCCTACACCATAACCACTCACCATTGAGGATCAGTCCAAAGGCTTTTCAAACCAAACCTGCCTGTACAATCAATCAAAACCACACTAGACTGGGGGTCTAGTCATGTCTTGTTTAGTTTGGTTGTCAAGTTTGGTTTGAGCAAGCCATCCTACATCATAACCGCTCACCATTTAGAATCAGTCCGAAAACTTTTCAGACCTAACTTGACTGTACAATGCATCAAAACCAGACTGGACTGGGCAGTCTAGTCAGGTCTTGTTTAGTTTGGTTGTCAAGGTTGGTTTTTATGGCCTACCATTGTGTCGGTCCAAGCAAAAAGCCAACAATGGCCATGCAGCATATCTTTGGAAAGAAATCAGTCGCAAGCATGTTTCGTAGTGGAAGAGGGTTTGGTTTCCCACCCAATTGCCATCTTCCCATTCTTTCCTTCAGTTAGTTACTTGATTTCCATAGAAAAGGTTCCCAAAGGGAGATTAGAATGACAAATGATAAGATATTAGTGTCATATGTACTTAAAAGTTGAAACATGTATGCGCTTCCTAGTATGCTGCATTGCTTATATGAGTTCAACCAGTGATTAAAGATCCCAACACTCATCTTTTTCCATGCATCATACTTGAAGCCATAATATACAGTAATCATACAGTTACATATTTAATTTGTAGAATTATAGTTTCTAGATTCAATCATTCTCAAATATGCAATCAAATACAACTTAAACATATAAAAATATGCAATAATGAACTAAATGTATAACAACCATAGATGAATGTAATGTAAAAAAAAGAGGACATGGAAGCAAAAGGTTGGCTGAATGTTGTTGGTGACTTGGTGGTTTTAGTTACATGAAAAATAGGGGGTGACGTTAAAAAATTACCAGCTTAGTAGTTTGACCATTAAAAAATCGGGGATTAATCTGCCTTATATGCGGCTAGGATTGATCTGCCTTATATGCAGCCATGGCCTTATATGCAGTTCGGTCAAGGGTCCAAACTGCATATGCGGCCGCATGAACCTTTTTTTGAAACACTGCTTGAAGCTTCTTTATTGCAGTTTTCTTTTCATAGTCACATTTATTTCATTGTCAACTGTAATTTTTGGGTTGCCTCAGGCATCATCCGTAATGTACTACTATCCCATTTTTGCTTCTGATAATCGAATAAATACAAGGTTTACACATTAATGGAAGTTTGCTCATATTCTTTCAACTTAATATAGATCGACCATAACAAGTCAATTACTGTAAAGAAAGAAGTAGATAACTACACACTCTATAATGTGAATGTTAAGGAGAATAGATGATATAAACAAAAAAAGAACGTATATGCTCCTCCTTAAAGTTAAGAGAATAGGTGTCTACCATACTTGTCAAGATGGCTAGGTGGTCCTCCATACCCAATGTACGGGATGGCGTTTGTCTATAATGACCAGTGTTTTAAAAAGCGGCCCAGGCGGCCGCTTAAGCGGCCGCTCAGGCGGATGGGACCCTTGGCCGCTCGAAATAGGCCTTAGGCGGCTGGTCAGGCGGTTTTGCATTAAGCGGCCGCTTCATGCCCGCTCAGCCCGCTCAAGCGCCCGCCTGGACACTGATTCTGAGCGCCCGCCTGAGTCCGCTTAAGTGAAAAGCAGGACCTAGACCCACTTCCTAGGCCCAAAAGTGAAATGTAATGATATTTTCATTATGTAATATTACACAATTGATATTGTATAACATTATTTAACATGTTAATATGATATTATTGTATTAAGTAACTGTATGTATCTAAATATTGTATAGTAGTTAATCAATGTGTAATACTACACTGATTCTGCTGCTATATACAGTAGTGACGACTATGTACCTATTAAGTCTGTTATAGTAAGTAATACTAACATAAAACTTACCATGTATATGTAATATAAAACTATGTGATTGTCACAACTCAGTAATATTGTACTGCTGTATAGTACTAATTACTAACTATAGAACATTAATCTAAGAAACAACCAGTGTATAAATGTAATACAAAATCAATGCATATTTCTGTGTAAGTATAGTACTATTATATTACACTAAGTACTAACTACTAAGTGCATTGTATCATGCCTTGATACTAGTATACGACTATATGTGATAAATTTATCTATAAATTGTACTAACTATTAAGCAGATCACATTATTAAATGATAGTATGATACTAGTATACTGTTATATATAAGAAATGTATCTTAATGCTTCATCTATACATAATCAACTATTAAGTAGCAATATTGTTGTGTAGGGTGAATTTTACACTACCACAAGGGTTTGGTTAATGCTTCATCTATACAAGTATTTATTTTCTTGATCTTCTTCATGTATTTTTACTTGAGTTGTATTTATTTAATGGCAATTTGTCATAATGTCATCCATTATTTTATAGTTATGACTTGTGTAATAATTCATACACTGTTTGGGTGTTTCATTATGTTGTATAATGTGTTTTACATAAGTGAAATGTCTAACTACAATATGTGATTTATATAGACTTATGTGTAATTTTATGAAAAATTGTATAAAAAATTAGAAACCCGCCTTACCAAAAAGCGCCCGCCTGAGCGGCCGCCTGCCGCTCAAGCGGCCATCAGTTGGCATCCGCACGCCTCCCGCTTCCCGCTTTATAAAACATTGATAATGACTATATAGTTACTGTACTAATGCCTTATCATTGTGGTGTCGATATCAGATGTGTAGATTTGGCTATCAGTAGCATAAATTATCAATCAAGGCATGTCCTGAACTTTACAGATATTGTTGTCTGAAAGTTTTCTCCACAAACCTCCAGTAATGCGTCCTTTTTACTTAAGACTTGCTCCCAACGGTTTGACACCGGATGCATTTGGTTGCACTGTTGATTCCCAATTTAGACACAGTCCTGAGTCTCTCTTGCTCACACATCTGTTTTCCACAATAAAATCCTTTTCTTCTGGCTAACCTGAATGCAATGTGCCTAAGCTTTGTCGGCCACCTTTTCAAGGATCAACAGGTCGTAGTGGGATCAGAACTAGAGTCAGATTCATATTTCACTGTCAATAGAAGTTAAAAGATGGAATTGAAGATAACCACGGAAAAAAAAGTGGAAGTAAAAATAACTACAACAAAAAAAGAAGAAAATAGAAACATAGTAACTAATTTCACATTGGAAATATCTTTTATCCTAAACAGTAGATGCATACCCATGGGCACATGTTTCCTCTGGGTCTTGTTGGAGGTTGGGCGTAAGAATTTATATCTAAGAAAATGTGATAAATTGAAATTCTGTAGATAGCTACTGCCTGATGTGTTAGCAACGTTTCTGTAGATAGCTACTGCCAGATGTGTGCCTACCTATTGTTTTTCTCTGCCTTCTCGTGAAAACGAAGTCTTGCATGTACGTCCATTCTATGAAAAATGTTGTGAGAATATGGCACCCGTTGATTATGCAATATAGTTTCTGCCTTACTGGAAAATGCCAAGCCATGCATATCATTAAAAGCCCCCCTCCCATTTAAAGAATTGCATGTCGAGAGCAGCATGAGAAGCTTGAGAAAGAGCATATATGTATGATAATATAATATTTTAAATATGTAACTTACCAGATGACAACTATGTTTGAGTAAATGGCAAGGGATGTGGACTTTACCTATTGATCAAGCATGAGAAGCTTGAGAAAGAGCATATATGTATGATAATATAATATTTTAAATATGTAACTTACCAGATGACAACTATGTTTGAGTAAATGGCAAGGGATGTGGACTTTACCTATTTCTCAAGCATGAGAAGCTTGAGAAAGAGCATATATGTATGATAATATAATATTTTAAATATGTAACTTACCAGATGACAACTATGTTTGAGTAAATGGCAAGGGATGTGGACTTTACCTATTGATCAAGCACCCAAGTAGGATCAGAGTAATCAATTTGATAACTAAAATAATTATGGCCAAATTGTTTTGTAATTCCAATACACAATCATGTGATGTTATTGCTTGCCTCAAGGGCAAGCCCTATGTTTTGGCTACCATTTGGGGATCATTTAAAAAGAATTCTTCAATTGATGACTGTTGAAATGAGTCGACTTAAGGAAAACTGAAGTCCATTCATTCTTGATATCTACTTTTCAATACAAAAATGTGGCTACCGCAGGTCCGCAGCCACATATGCAGGCAATTCAGCATTGATTTGTATTATGTGTCTTTTTCATTTCCAAGTACTGGTGCTTGATAATGTTTACTGCAGTTGATATAATTATAAATACGGATTGGTGAATGTTGCATTTTTATGATAGTTTGAAGCCATCCATTCACTTCTAAACACACCATTTCATTTCTTTTATCTTATATATATTTCATGTTTACACAACAATTTTTTGTATCTTAATTGAAACCAGAATGGTAAAAAAGTCGTCTGCGGCACTCAGAGTGGAGCACTTCTGTTATATTCTTGGGGCTTCTTCAAGGATTGCAGGTATATGCATAAACACATTTAACAACTGGCTGCTATTTTTGCTTCCTTAAAAAGGCAGAGTTTTTTGCCCTTGTGCTTGATAGGTAGATTAGACAGAAATTAAGCTAACTCTTGATGGGTACCTGTGAAACCTTTTCGTTTATCTTGTAAACCCATTTCTGTGAGGCATTACTTCGTATCATTGTTCCTCAGTGCCAATGGTTATTTGCTAGTATCTTGTTGAGCGGGTTGCTTATAAATTAGAAGTCCTTTTATGACACTAGTTGATGGAAGCATCAAGAACATTAAATACATAATATGTGTCTAGTGCCAGCTTATCATAATATATGCAACTCTAGTTAGGTGGTCCAGGACTAGCAAAGACATGACAAGTCCTCAACAGATATATAGGAAATCACTATCAACCCGGATGCTACGGGACTGATCAAGTGTTGGGTTAAGTTAAAATCAACTCAACTGTTAGAGAAGAATGGAGATGGGATGGAGAGGGAGAGTGATGCAAATAGATGTGTGGTGGTTTGATGGCATAAGCTTAGGGAGAGTTGAGATTCGTTTCTGATGGTCTGTTACAGCGTTATAGTGGCGAGACCATTAGGTGACGTGCCATGCCAATCCGAGGTGGCATAAAATTTGTGGCAATGAGGGCCACACATAAAGTTTCTTATCATAGTCATTGGTTGTTGATCCAATCCATGATACAAAACGTGTAGGAGGCAACACATGTAGATAGAAGAAAGCTGTCTTATATAGAGACACATGAATGCCCATGTTCATGAATATGACAGGGACCAGCCTGTACATCGACTTGATAGTTAAGTCTTGGAAAGGAAGTCACATTGGTGTCCAATGCCAATATGTTGATTAGACAACTGCAATGGGGATTGATTTTAGGGAGGAAAAACAGCCTTGTGACCAAAAGAAATCACTATTGGCACACCTAGTCTAATCGAACATTGCTGTAAATGAGGTGAACCACTGTTTGAAACTGTCGTGGTCAGTTGGAGGTATGATCTTCCAGGCCATAGTCACTAGCATCACAATTTGGAGTGGTCTATGATTCTCACTTGTATCGCACAATGCATCACTGTTGTGGAAGGAGTGGATGTAGTGAGTATCATCATCTAAACCATTATTAAACAGGAATAAATAAAGATTTAGGGGACTCTAATGCTGTGTATAAATTGTCAAAAATGCATTAGTCTATGTAGCCTCACTTGGGTGCACAACATTATGGCTATGAGGCCTATAATGATCTCATATGCATTGGATAAATCCAGCTTGATGATTGAAGTGTTGGAGCTCCATGAAGATGATAATGAACCTAGATGGCAACCCTTCCTCTTTTCATAATGTTGTTGCTTCTGTTTTCTCCTATTTTCTTACAATCTCACTCCTATTCCTACCTCTCCTCCTTTGTTCCCACTCAAGTGTAGAAACAACTAGATCAAAATGAAATGAGCACTCACCCTCACAATGCCATCACCATCACCACTGCCATCATCATCACAATATCCATGGTTAGATTTGGGGGGTGGGTGGGATATAACCAAGTAAAGTAGATGGATTGGTCTGTACATTGGATCAAGCGGAGACTGAATTAACATAAAAATGTTGAACTAGATAACGTGAATTGTTCTAGTATGGACCATATTAAACAAATGTTTGTTTGATCAGATTAGGATTGAACCCCATAGACCATTTTAACAAAATGAAGCATTTTGTAAAAATTTCCGCAGTTGATGTTGCTGATCTGCTATATCCCTTTAAAAAGTGATAAAATATCATAAACCTCTTGTTAATTCTGAAATATATGTTTACAATGCCAATGCAATCAAATTGCTTCAGTACACATTAGGTTTCATAATGTGTTCCATGATCTTATGATTCTATGAGCTAGTAGCAATATGGAAACAGTTTTAGAACAAGGCTGAATCAAACTTCAAAAATCCCGGCAATGCATATGATATGCAAGAAATTGAATCATATGATGCCTGTGGGATCAAAATCAAATAAAATCCCTTAAAACACAATATCCAAAAGCAACTATAACTTCTTAAAATTTTAAAATTGGATTACTAAATATGATTAATGATAAATAAAACCCAGAAAGGACCTAATCAACTTTAATAGATCCAACACTTGATCCCGTTTAAGGTTTAATTAGCCATGGAGAAAAACAATTTAAACTGACCACTTTTTTTTGCTTGGTCAGATCTAATAAATTTAATCTGAGTGATAAATGAGGGAATAATTAATGGTTCGAAACAGTGTTTTAAAAAGTGGTATGTGTTATGCGTTCGGAGAGGTCACCGAATAGTGTATATGCGGTATGCGGGAGCATATGCGGAAGTATGTGCGGTTTTGATTTTTTATTTATTAACTGTTATATCTGTGTATATATATTAATCATGAAGTTACACAATTAATATGTACAATTGTGTATCTAAATAGGACAGTTCAAGAATAATGGATGCAATGTTGCAAATATGCAACCATCACAACTTATATAAATACAAACATGCACTTTGATCTAAATCTAAACAAACATAGATGAATGTAAATGTGAAAAAGAAGAAATGAAAATATGTATCTAAAAATTGGGGATTAATCGACCTTTTATGTGGCTCTGCGGCCGATTATGCGGTCTGGACCGCTTTGAGGGGGGGGGGGTTCCAGTATGCGGTTTGATAGGTGATTCAAACTTGGTATGTGGCCTTGTAGGCGGCCGCACAAACCGCTTTTTGAAACACTGTTGGTAATGAAATCCTTTTTATGAAAAAAAGACAACATTAATATCCGAGTACATGCTATCTATGGGTCATTACTAGGGTTAAGGCAATAAAATGTAAATACATTTGTGAAATAGTTTTACTCTCGTTAATACTAGTTAATTACTCAACTTTGGTGGTTATTGGAGGTTGTTTGATGAGGATTGGAAAGTAGTGAAGAAAATGAATTTCAAAGAACTTTCCTCTTATAATGAGTAATTAACAAGAGATGGTTAAAGAATTCATTCTATCATTTTCATTGCCAGTTTTTATAAAATTTGACCAACAATTAGAATATGTGGAGAGATATCATAGAAATTTTATAGAATACTAGACATATATTTAGTGATGATATCATGGGAATGATTGTAGTGATTTGTGGAAACTTTGGCTGATTATATTATTGAAAATGGTTTTAAGCTATTTTCTTGGGTAATTAGAGTGCTGTAACTCACCTAGCTAAGTGTAATTTCTCTGATAAGTAGATATTTTGATGTAGCACTCTTACCTAAGAATTAATCATGCATCCAACCATTCTATGGTAGTGAATGTTGGGCGGTAAAGAACCAAGGTCTCGACAAGATGAATGTGGTTGAATTGCTTATGTTGAGATGGATGTGTGGGAAGACAAGGAGCGATTGATTGAGAATTAATTCATATAAGGAACAAGGTGGGGTGACGAATATTGAGGAAAAGTTGCGTGAGGGTCACCTGAGATGGTATGGACGTGTGCAACACATATCGACAAACACGCTTATCCGAAGCAATGCTACTAAGTCAAGTAGAATTAAAAGACGAGGCATGCCTAAATTAACTTGGGAAGAGCTTATAAGGAGATATTTAAATCTTTACATCTTTATCAGAATATGACCATAACATAATAATTTGAAAAGTAGGGAGCCCTGTAGCCGACCCGGGCCTAACACTAGGTCCACTTACTCTTTTAAAGTAATCATTTTTTGAATTTTATTAGAAGAAAGTTCTCCTCTATGGGATTAAGGGATTCTTGTCTTTTGCTCAAATGCTCATTGTCTCCTATGGAGATGAATTGAGATATGGAGGTTTCCAGTTTTTGATTAATTTACCTATTTATTCACTTTGACAGTTTGATTTGAACTGTTCAACACGCATTATTGTAACAAAAAAAGGAAGATCTGATCTCTTGGCTTAGATAATGACGATGACGATCTGAAAAGTAATCCTTAGATAGATACAATACTAAAATTGCTCTAAGATATCAGCTTAAAACTATTTCCAATCAAATACTAAAATCAATGAATGTATAAAAAATAAAATAATCATTTCCATGAAATATATACTAAATGATAAAAAGTATTTCTTTTTATTTGTCATCTCCACCTATTTTTAATTTCCGGCCAAATTCCACTAAGATGCAATAGTTAGATTCCACAAAAATTGTTTTGCTTTGTAGCCTCAATAATTGTTTATAGAAACTGGGTAAGCCGGTTAAGAAGGGTGCCTGGCTGTGTTATATCATTGACTTCATGTCAATTCTAGGATGTAATATTATGAAACGTTTGTTTTGGATGTACATAATTGTTGGAATGGAACCTTGTTTTGATATGGATATTGAAAGTTTTTATTTCACTGTGTCCCATCTGTAATATTCTGGTGCTATAACCTAGCCACAAACATTATGTTTGTTTTTCTTGAATAAAGTTGCCTGTGATTGTTCTTGGTTTAAGGAGGAACTTAGAAAATTGCCTTTTATGACATATTTTTTGACTTTGTAAATTAACCAGAACAATAATGCTTCTTTATTCTTGCTAAAATACAAGACCTATATAAAACATCTTCAATGAAGTATTCATTTCCATCCTATCATTTTGGTTTTGCAGTGACCGTTTTATTGGTCATCCACCACAAGTTGAGACACTACTACAGGTAATATAACTTCAATTATCGTAATTCAATAACTCGCTATTGAATTAATTTCTTTTTCCAGCTTGATGAAGATACACTTATTTCTGGAGCTGAAGATGGAATCATCAGGTAAATTTTCCCGGGCTTTCAAGCAGCTGAAAACTGAGATCAGCAATTATTGGTCCTAAGATCCATGCCAACACTCAAGGGATAGAATCCAAGAAAAGAACCTTTTTTGCTAATTCCATGCTTTATATAGGTTGGTTAGCATATTGCCAAACAAAATTGTCGGCCCACTTGCCGAACACTCTGAATATCCAATTGAAGGCCTTGGTAAATTTCTCTAGTATTTATTTTGGCAGTAGTTTGTTCTTCTAAGTCTGAAGTCATTCTTTTCTCTTTGACAGCTTTCTCACATGATAGGAAGATTCTTGGTAGCATTTCTCATGATATGACTTTGAAGGTTAGCATTTATGTACATTGTTGATAAGCAGGGATGAGGATTGTTTTGAGTTTATATATATATTTTTTGTTCCCCCTCACATGTTGACATTTTTTATCTTCCAGCTAGTTTTTCTAATCTCTTTTATAGTAAAAGGCTTAAACTCATCTAGGACGAATCAATTTTATTGTGCAATCATGAAACACTTACCTAGTTGTCAGGCGACTCCTGTGTTGTAAGTGATTCTAAGGTTTGAATTCCAGTGATAATTTCTGAAACCACTCTTTTATGTATGAAATGACATTAGTAGCAAACTTAAGTTGAACGTTGAGTCCATTATCTGAAAGGCTCCCCCTTTTTCCCTTAAGCGCCTGCTTAGATGCAATATATTGTCGTCAAGTGGGCGCTGTTTCCTGCTTTATCCCCCTTTTTGTGGCCTGCTTAATTGTTCTTTGAATCGCTTGATTAAAATAAGGTTCTGACAGTGTCCAACAACAAATATATATAGTAAAGAAAAATTGATTGCTCAATGCCTTCTATGTTTTGCACTATACAGATACAAGAAACAACCTATACGGTATGGTGTTCTCCTACTTATACTGAACTTGTGTATCGGTGTTGTACATGATTCTGCACTCACAACCTTTGTAAATTTTATTACTTTATATTCAACTGATAACGTCATATGCGGCCTATATTCATTCCACTGTGTAATAGTCCTATTTTAGTATCTTGAAAGCACAATGTAAAGGTACTGCAGGAGCAAGATGAGTACTATAAGTCTTCAAAAGTTCTATGTAAATTATGTAAGGGCCTGCTTGACTGGAGGAGTTTTGTTTTCCTGACCTTTGAAAGCAAGGGAGAAACAACACTCGTTTGGTATGACGCTGTAAACTGAAGCTGGTTGAATTCAAACTGCATTTAGAAACACATTTGGTGGCCAAATAAGTGAAAATGTGCTGCGTCCAATCTAGGTGCTATTGGATGGAAAATCGTTCTCTGTTGGGCTCATGTAGTGAATGGTCGTAAGAAAAAAAGTATAATATTTCAAGTAGACAAGCCAGATTGGACGCAGCTCTGCCTTCTCTCTAGCTACTTCCGGCGGCCGACGCTGGGGGGAGGGAGTGCCCTAGGCGCCTTCCTCCCCCTGGCTCTCCAACGTCCTCGACAGTGACCCTAGTGAGGGGTGGTGCGGATCCATGTGGAAGAGATGCAGTTCGTCTGGTTCGTCGGGATTTTCTCCTCAACAGTTCTGGATGGGTGTCGCGGAGCATCGCGTGGATGAGGCCGGGATCTGTGGTTCGCACCGTCGACTTGGTCGACTTCCACCTTGTCTAAGAGAGGCAGATGGAAAGAGCGCTCCCTCTGGTCTTGTTTCCTGCGGGTTGCTCCGCGCCGCCGCTGGTGAAAGGGGGTCTGTACCCCTTTTCTCACATCCTCTTCTCTCGGAGAAACCTGGTCCTACCTGGTGGATGAAGCCCCTTTCGTCATCGGCTTCGACTTCTAGGCGGCTACGAAGGTTGGTGGGAGACTAGGGCTCGCCCCATCCTTCAAAGTGGTCCCAGGTTAATGAAGAACCCGCGACTTCGCCTGCACTTTCCTCGGTGGCTTTGATGGCTGGTGGTAGACGGAGGCACTCCTACTCGTGCGTCCGTCTTCACCGCTGGGAGTGTTGATGGGCGGACGAGGAGGCAAACTTGTTGTAGATGGGCTCTAGAGGCATCCTCCAGGTTCGATGGAGAGTCCTTCTCCAGGCTCTGGCGGCGTCCCTCTCGACGGGCTCTCATTTCAGGCGGCTTTCGCTGCTTGTTTCAGCAAGGAGGGGTTGTGGCTTGAGGGCGTCCAGTCATCTTGCTTCCGGGTGTAGGCCAGGTATCTGATGGCTGGGTGGCTTCCAGGCACTTGAGAACACATGCAAGGTGTTTGATGTTTCGGCAGCGGTGGAGGGTCTTCACGCTTTGGCTAAGACCTTGCTCCTCTTAGGGGGTGCGGGCTGTGTCCCTATGGGCTCGGCTGTTGATCTTCTCTGTTGCTGCGTTTGGGACACCTTTGGTGTTCGATGCTTTGCCTCAGGGCAACCAGTAGCTGATCTGACTGACGCCTGCTAGGTGCTTGTTGATACGACCCAGTGCAAACAGGGGCTTCAAGCCTTGTGTGGGTGTCTCTTGCTCTCTTGCAGGCTTACCAGGGATCTGACGAGGAGCCTTGCTGCTCGTGCGACATGGAGGCTGGCTTCCAGGCTGCAACTTGTCAGTTCATCAGGGGATTAGCCTGTTTTCGTGGGTCAGCACGATGTTCCTCAGTTGTTTGTTCGGCACACTTTCAGAGGTTGAGGTTTATTGCAAGTGCTTGGATGATCAACTGTAGGTCTTGGTTCTGGTCCCATGTTTTCCGGGTTTGAAATCTTGGTGTTCTGAGATTTTGCTAGCTTGATGCTTTTGATCTGGATTCTGGATAGCATTTGGTTTTGGACCTGCTAGTTATGCTGTTGTTTTTTTGATTATCTGCTACCTAAGGCATCATAATTTCAGTAGGATGTGGATAATGCTATTGATGTCTTGGTTGGTTAGGTGTTCTCTAGACCGCTGTTTGGCTGGTAGGTCCATCCCCTCCCTTTTCTTGTCCAGATAGATGGCCCAATATGAGCTCTGTTTTTTGCTTTTGTTCTCTGGGTGTCTTACATCCTGGTTGTGATGAGCTATTTAGCTCATGTTGATGTCATGGGGTACTTAGTGCCCAAAGTTTTTGGTATTAATAGTGACACGCTTTTTGGACCGACCAAAAAAAAAGTAGACAAGCCAGAGTTTATGGATCAACATAACTACACCATGACGGGCCTGGCGGCCACATCCACTGCAGCATGATCCATAATTGTAGCGAAGAACCGTTAATAGTGACCAGTGTTAAGAAAGCGGAAAGCGAGCGGACAAGACCTTGCAGCTTCTTAAGTGCCAAGCGGGCACTTTAAAAAAAAGGGATGCTTTAGTATATATATATATATACATATATATATATATATATATGCCTCCGCCACGGGTTATGGGAGAGGGGGGGATAAATCTCTCTCTTAATCCCATATATATGTATGTATGTATGTATGGGATTAAGAGAGAAAGATTTCTCCCCCCCTCTCCCATAACCCGTGGCGGAGGCCGGACGCCTGGAAGGGTGATAAATCAAGAGATGCTTCTCCGTGTGGTTTCGAACTCGGGTCCCTTCATTGGGGACCAGCAAATTCGCCAACCGGGCTATTCCCTTGCCGGCATGTATCGGACTCAGGTAAATATATTCCGACATCCCCCCTAAAAAATATTAGAGGGGTCAAGATTATATGTAGGCCCAACGCCATACACCCAAAACAACATTACAACTCACGCATTTAATCTATACGTAGTCTACGTCTAATGCTTTTACATATTTTTACAACAATGTTAGAGGCATTCATAGACTTCCCTTGGTGTCTTCTAGCATTTCTCTCCTCCCAGATATGGTAGCATAGGGCAGTAAACAAAATATTTTTCTTCACATCTCTTCCGCACCTAGCAAGCATTCTTCTCGGATCAGCAATGAGTTGAAGATGAAGTCTAAACTCCCTGCATAAATGGTTCCAAACTTCCTTTGTGAACTTACATTCCCCCACAAGGTGATTGTGGCTTTCTTCCTTATCCTCACATAGCAAGCATACAATAGATATATCATAATTCCAACTCTTTATTCTATCAAGAGTGGAGAGAATATGGTGCAGAAATTTATATACACACATGCTCCATTTAGGCACATACCTATCCATCCATATTTGTTCTCCCACGGTATCCTTCGCTCTTCTGTTACGGGACATTTCCCATAAGCTTATCTTCTTGTCTATGAGCTGCCATCCACCAGAATTATTAGCAATAAACATGTGCTTAATTTGCGGCCATATTTCCCTCATGACATTGATGGATCTTGAATACCCTTCTCTTGTTTTCGGAATAAAGTCCAGTCCTCGAGGATATCTTTGTCTCATCCATTTGCCCCATGTAGATGTGCCTTCTTGGTATGCAATCAGCCTTCTCATGGAACCCCATCTAGCAATATCTCTAGGAGTCTTCAAATTTGGTCCTCCTTCATCCTTAGGAAAAGCTAGCCTGGAATACTTCATAGGGTGGTGCTCGCTTCCCCATAAAAAATTAGCAATCTTCATTTCAATTCTATCCAGAACAGAGACAGAAATTTCACCTTATTGTGCCCAAAATATGAGAAGACCTTCAATAGAAGCTTTGATCAAGGTACTACGCCCAGCCATAGAAGTCTTTTGTGTAGGCCATCTATTTATCATCTCCTCCACTTTATCAATGCAGTCTGTAAAGTCCTTGACTTTAAGGTTGCCACCTGCAAGCGGAAATCCCAAGTATTTGGTTGGGAACATTCCTTTTTCAACCCCCACTGCCTGCGTAAGTCTGGCTTCCACCTGATGGCAATTCTTTGACAAGAAAATGTGTGTTTTATTTGCGTTTATACACAACCCTATTTGCTTCCCGAAGTCCCTCAGTAAGCCTTTTAGATTTCCAGGTAATGCTGCTTGGCTTCAATGAACACCAGAACATCATCAGCAAAAATTCAATGTGTCATTACCTTTGTGCCATGTACAGTGTAAGGCTTTATTTCCTTCTCTTCTTTGGCTCGTTGCATCCTCCTTGTAAAATATTCCATAACAATCACAAAAAGAAGGGGGGATAGGGGGTCACCCTGGCGCAGCCCATTGCTGCCCCTAAAGAGACCAGCCGACGTGCCATTCACCAGAATTGAGTAACTAGTAGTCCCGACACATTGTTTCATCCAGCCAATCCATTGTTCGTTGAAACCCATCTGTTGCAAAATCCACCAAAGTTTATCCCACTGTACACTGTCGTAAGCTTTGGAGACGTCAAGCTTTAAGCAAGCCTTCCTACTACCTCTCATAACATTGTAGTCTAGGAGAAATTCACCAGCAAGAAGAGCACAACCACTAATGCTTCTACCTGTAACAAAAGCTCCTTGCCGGCATGTATGTATGTATGTATGTATGTAGTTAGGCTAGTGTACACTCGAGTGTACCAGAAACACTGTACACCTCAGTCGTTTTCAAAGATGTAGTAATTTTTTGAAAAATCTAAACCGTTGATCTTCTTAAATATCTTAAGAACATACTATATAATAAATTTCATCTCATTTGGGCACTTATAGGCCATGCATCTAAAGGAGACAAAAATCATGCATTTCAAATTAGTTTTGTGCGTCGATTTTGTTGTCCTTGAATGAGTGACTTACACTCGTCCAAATGAGCTCAAATTTTGTATGTGGCCTATTATTATTGTAAACATGAAGATCAATAGATTAGATTTTAGAAAAATATGGTCTAGATAGGCAAACACCAATGGGGTGTACAACGTGATCTGTACACTCGGGTGTATTCTAGCCTGACTCTATATATGTATGTATGTATGTATGTATGATTGTATGTATGTGACCTTATATTGTGAACTTCATAATTGTAAATTCAGGTGTATATTCAACTCATAACTTATTTAAGTTAGCCCGAATTACTATAGCTAGTAGTAAAATATAATGCATGCAACATGAATATTTTGATATGTAAGTATTCATCAACTAGAGTATTCGTATCCTTACTACTTCCGTACAGTAATACTAATAATACAATATTCATGTCACTGACATAGTATATAATTAATAACCACGAACAAGTAACTATGCAATTAGTAATGTGAAGTACAACTATTAGATTGGTACACATTATATTTTGTAGTTACTAAACAATGGACTATAAACTCTATAATTATTTACTTACTGATTAGACTGGACCAATAACTTATATCATGTGCATTAGATAAGGAATGATAGTTACAACTGCATAGATTAGTAGTAGAAGAATCTATGCTCTATACTTCATGTAATATTTGTAAGTTCATATATAAACGATATCCATTTATGACATCATCATCATTGTCATCATCATCATCTAAGCCTCAATCTCAACCATGTTGGGGCCGGCTACATGGATCCTTCTTTTCCAATCAGCTGTGTTATGGGTCATACTTTGATCAAGTTGTAAAGATTCAAAATCATTCTTTATAAATTCTTCCCAAGTCAATTAGGCCTGCCTCTGCTGCTTTTAATTGTGCTTGACTCAATAATCTTGCTTAGAGTAGGTGCATTTGTCGGTCTGCGCTGCACATGTCCATACCATCTTAAACGACCTTTAGACAACTTGTCCTCAATGCTCACCACCCCCACTTTGTTCTTGATATAGTCATTCCTCAAATGATCTTTTCTTGTCTCCCCACACATCCATCTCAAAATACACATTTCGGCCACATTCATCTTGTTGAGACTTTGTTTCTTTACTGCCCAACATTCACTCCCATATAGCATGGTTGGCCATATAGCTATTTTATAAAACCTTGACCCTTTTATGAATGAATATATTAATATATGATCCTTATTTCAACATACACATTTCGGTCACATTCATCTTGTTGAGACTTTGTTTCTTTACTGCCCAACATTCACTCCCATATAGCATGGTTGGCCATATAGTTGTTTTATAAAACCTTGACCCTTTTATGAATGAATATATTAATATATGATCTTTATTTCTTATCTATATAGATTTTGGTAAGTACTATGGATATGAAATAGAAATGACCAGCTCAACATGTTTAGATGTTTTTACAAAAGAAGAATGAAAGCTGAAAACATCCTAAAAAGCAGTTCATAAAGTGGCCTAAGCGGCAAAAAGCGGACCCTTAAGCAGCTTGGGCGGGTAAAAGTCGGTGCTTGATGGCAGTCGCCTATTTGAGTGCTTAATGTCCAAATAAGCGCCCAAGGGCCTTAACCGCCTAAGCGGCCGCCTGGGGCGCTTTTCAAAACATTGATGATTAGCAAATGCTTTAATAAAATCTAGTACCTCTACTTGTATGATGATTCCAAATCTAAATCAATCCAAACAATTGAAACAAAATTCCTAAAATTTAATTTGCTGCCAGCCAAATAATACAAGTGCAGTTCGAAATGCTCACATTTGATCTTCATATTTTTCAAGCTGCACTTTTCCCTCCTATCACACCCTACCAAATAGGCCCTAGAGTATATGCATACTATTATATTATATTCAAATAATTATATAATGTAAAATTTTGTATATGTCTTTAAATCATCGGTTGACTGCTATAGCATGCTATAGGATACCTTGATCTAATCTAATGTTTAGTTCATTATTCATTAACTAATACTATCTGATAGTGAAGGGTAAGCCAACCACATTACAATGCTGTTGTTATAAGTTCATAAAATTGTCGTAAATACAAATCTTTCAATATTTATCACAACCTAGCTTAATCTAATGAATAACTTTCATATTACTTAGTCATTTTGGGACTTTTAATAATTTAGTATTGTCGTATTGCTGAAATGTAAATATTGACAATGTTTCACGGCACAATCCGCTTGTTTAGAAAGTGCCTGTTTAGTTAGCTGCTTCCCTCTTAGGCTAGCTGCCCCCCCCCCCCCCCCCCACACACACACACTTTCCAAGATATAGATTTACACTAAGAGAATTCAGAACCTACCTTAAACCTAGAAACCGAAAGCAACGTTCTCTATCATCAACATATTACTCTTGTTTGGACTTAACAGGAGTTTCTCCACTGGTGGGTTTGAATGGCAGAGATTTACTGCGGGACAGGCTGCCCTGAAAGCTGCCTTAGCCAAAGTGGTTAATCATGAGAAAACGTGTATCGACAATCAAAATGTTTTCATACCTTTTGGCTTTGAACTTTCGGATTCTTAGCACCACATGATGTGGAGCTTCTCAAGAGGGTATAAAAAGTTATGCATAGCAACGTCATG